>PVIC010013526.1:0-37964 GCA_004025085.1 Thryonomys swinderianus
TTACATTCTATTCCATGATTCTTCGCCTTCAGCAAATCATTTTATGTATGTAGTCATCAGGGCATTCGTTTAGAGTATTGTTTATTATTTTTTTCATTAACTTGTCTGTCTCATTTCTTGTCAGATTCTTTACATCAGGGGACTATTTCTCTGAGTTCATAGAAGAAAACCTTGTATTTAAACATATGTTAGTGTTCCACACATTTTTAAAAATAAATCATTTAAAAATAAAGATAGAAAAATCAGAATTAGGAGTGGATTGGAAAGTAGGTTACTGCTTTTTATATGTTTGATTCTTTTACATAATTATATTTACTCTAACTTTTCCTTAGGCTATATTTCTTAGGCCTGCATGCAAGGTACTGTGTAGATAGTATAATTCACTTTCTCTTTTTTATTGAATTAAGCCATTTCTCTCTGGTAAGGTAGGCTGAGTGAATTGAAAAGCTAAATATTAATAGGAGAAGAGGAATTCATAAAGACACAGTGTATATTACTGTTAACTCTACTACGAATTGAGTAAATAGGTTTATCTATCCAGAAGCCATGGGGAAATCTATATGTTGTGTGAAAACAAATGCCCTTGAGATTAACATTCTATAAAGTGTAGATGTGGCTATTAGAGTGAAAAAGTCATCAGTATACTTTCATTTTTTTAACAATTCTATTAAAGTATAATCTGTATACAGTAAACGGAGTGTGGACACAATTTTGTAAATATATATATATATATATATATATATATATATATTTTTTTTTTTTTTTTTTTTTTTTTTTTTTTTTTTTTTTTTTTTTTTTTTTTTTTTTTGAGACAGGGTCTCACTTTGTAGTTCAGGCTGGCTCTGAGCTCACTATGTAGCCCAGGCAAACCTCGAACTCAGCAATCCTCCTGCCTCTGCCTCCCGAGTGCTGGGACTACAGGCATGAGCCACCATGCCCGGCTGTAAATTTTATTTTTTTAATTTATATTTATTTATTTATTTACTTATTTACTTATTTACTTACTTACTTACTTACTTACTTATTTATTTTTGAGACAGGGTCTCGCTTTTGTAGTTCATGCTGGCCCTGAGCTCACTATGTAGCCCAGGCAAGCCTCCAACTCAGCAATCCTCCTGTCTCTGCCTCCAGAGTGCTGGGATTACAGGCGTGAGCCACCACACCCAGCTATTTATTTATTTTTGAGATAGGGTCTTGCTTTGTAGTTCAGGCTGGCCCTGAGCTCATGAACTATGTAGCCCAGGCAAACCTCAAACTCAGCAATCCTCCTGCCTCTGCCTCCCTAGTGCTGGGATTACAGGCATGAGCCACCACGTCTGGCCAATTTTGTAAATTTTAACATAGTTTGTGAAGCTGTCTTTATTCCTTAAGGTCTCCTTGGGCTGTAATGTGCTTCCCTTCCTCCTGTCCACCCCCACTCCCTAGGCAATATTGATTTTTTTTTTCTGTCCCTTTCAAGTAGTTTTTATTTTCTGGAGTTTTAAATAATGATATCACACAACACCTATCTCATCTATCTATCTATCTATCTATCTATCTATCTATCTATCTATCTATCTATCTATCTATCTATCTATCATCTAATCTGTTTGTTTCTTCCTTCCCCCACCCCCATTTCTCTAGCTTCTACCCCCCACTCACTCCTTCTTTTTCTTAGTGTTGAGAGTAAACCTGGTTATGCATGCGAACTATGTACTTTACAACTTAGTATATGTCCAGTCCTTTCTGATTTTTCTTTTTACTGAGCATAATTTTGAAATTCACCCATTTTAAAAAATAGCATTAGTTCATTTTCTCTCATTCCAGAGCCTTATGCTATTGTGCAGATATGCCATAGAGACATTTGAGCTGTTTCCAGTTTAGCATTATTGTAAATAGAGATGCTAGGAATTTCATATGTAAGTCTTTGTATAGAATTTACTTTCTTTTCTATGGAATAAATGCGAAGGGTTACTATAACTTTTTATATAACATGCTTAAGTTTTTAAGAAACCATTGAATTATTTGCAAATAGTTGGCTTATTTATTACTAGTTGGTTTATTCTTCATCTACTCCCTACTCCTTGCAATATTAGCCACTTTAATAGATATTTAGTGGGACTTTAATGTGGTTTGAATTTACATTTTCCTCATGATTATGATTTCAAACATTGTTTCACATACTTTTTACCAATACTATATTAGCATCTTATATTTGCTGTAATAAAATATCACAACTTTGGCAGCTTGAAAAATCAGAAAGTTGTTTTCTCACAGTTCTAGATGTCTGAAGTTATTTTCATGGATACTAGTGTTATGGTGCCATGGCCCCCACAGATTACAGAGGAAAAATCTAGTTCTCTGTCCTCTGCAGCTTCTAGAGCTGTGTTCCTGATAATTGGTTTATGGCCTCCTTCTGGGCCGGGGATTTAGCTCAAGTGGTACCATGCTAACCTTGGTCTCTTTCTCCATCTTTATTGTCTGTGGTGTGACATTTGTTCTTTGTGCTTCCACATTTTTCACATGGCTGTCTTCTCTTTCTTGGTTAAAGACTTCCATGTCTATGTCTTCCAAGGAACATATGACTATATTTAGAGAGCACTCAGATAACCTAGAATAATTTTCCCATGTCAAAATCATTAGGTTAGTCAAATTTCAATAGTTCTTTTTTTGTGGTATTTTCAGTGTAGTATTCGGATTTCTATCACCACAACAAGTATCTACGGGGTGTGGTGGTGTGTGTTTGTAATCCCAGGCCTTGGGAAGCTGATCATTCTGGGTTCTAGCCCAGCCTGGGATTCATCATGAATTCAAGGCCAGCCTGAACTACATAGTGAAACCCTGTCTCCAAAAAACCAAAAACCAAACCAAACAAAATACCCACAAATACCTGAGATAAATTATAAGGAGAACATATTTATTTTGGCTCATATTTTGGAGATTTAGGCCCATGATTGCTTGGCCTCTTTGGATCTGAGTTAGTAGAAGGGCAGCTCATCATGGCGGATCTGTTCTATCAAGAAGTGAGAGTGAGCAAGGAGAAAACTAGGTGTCTGCGATTTTGCGTGAGGACACGCCCCCAGTAACCTTGAGACTTCCAGTTAACCCAACTGCTTAAAGATTCTACAGCTTCCCGATTGTTGCCAGCTGGTAACCAAACCTGAGGGACTTTTGGGAGACATTTGAGATCCAAACGAGAGCCAGACAGGTTTTAGAGAGAAGAATGTGTTTACATTTGAGGAAGTTCTCATTCAGTCTACCACACCATCCATTACTTCTTCTTTGTGGAAGTGTATGCTCAGATCTTTATCACATTTTTTATTAGTTTATTCTCCTAATTCAGCTTTGAGAGTTCCTCATGTTTCTGGATATACCCTTTATGAGAAATATGGATAGCAAAATTTTTCTCTCAGGGTGGCTTGCACTTCATTATCCTGAAAGGATCCTTTGAGAGCAGAAATTGTTAAGTCCAATTTGTCTAACTTTTTCCTATATAAATTATACTTTCGGTGAACTAAGACATCTTGACAACCCAAGACCATAAAGAATGTCTCTATTTGTCTTTAAAAGTTTTATTCATTTGGCTTTGCATTTAGATCTTTGATCCATTCTGAATTAATTTTCGTATGTGCTATAAGATATGGACCAAAGTTCATTTTCTTGCCTATAGATTTCTAGTTGTTGGAGCATGACTTGACAAGCCTGTCCTTTCTGCATTGAATTTACAACTTACAGTTGTAAAAAAAAAAATCATTTGTTTATTTAAGTTTGAGTTTAGTTTTGGATGCTTTACTTTGTTCCAATGATATGTCTAACTTGACTAGGCAACTGACTTAGATTACTATAGTTTTATAATAAAATTTTAAGTCAGATAGTATGAACCCTTCTAATTTTGTTCCTCAAAATTCTTTTGGCTACCGTCTTTCTTATTTTCGTATGAATTTATAATTTTTGTCACATCCTATGAAAAAGGAAAGTTTAGATTTTTACATGTGTTTAGAATTCTAGATCAATTTGAGGAGAATTTATATCTTAGTACAAAGCTTTCTGACATGCACAGAGTATGTTAAATTACTTAGTTCTTCTTTAATTTCACTCAGTGATTTTCTTTTAGTTGTCAGAGTATAGGCATTTATTCCTGAATATTCTTTATTTATATCAACTATCATTACAGAAAATCAGAAAGATGATGGTATCAGTATCAAAACCTTAATCCTCTCTCTAAATTTTGCTAGTAAAGTATTCCATTCAGCTAAAATATAAGTTTTGGGCATATGTTACTATTATTTTTCATATTTCTGCCAGTCTATTTCTATCCAGATAACTGCTTTCATAGACTTGATTTCTATAGCACTTTATGCAATTCATTTCTCATGAGAATCTTAGCATACTAAATATATATATTTTAAACTTAACTATGCCATGTATGTGATGAATTTAAATGAAAGAACTTGCCAATTTCATGGTCTAACAACTTTTTCAGGGGTTCACAGCTGGCCATCAACAAAGGCAAGCATAGAAATACAATACCTACTTCTTTGAATTATAGAATCTCTGTTTTTAACATTTTTCTGCATGTAAGAATCATGAAAAAGAGCTTTTGAATATATAAATTCCAAATATAACAAGATTTCTAGATATTTTATAATAATATTTGCTTTTGGGCCGGAGGGTTAGCTCAGTGGTTCCGGCATCTGCCTCGCAAGCGCAAGGTCCTGAGTTCGATCCCGGTAACCACATATAATGCTGGGCGTGGAGACACGCCCACCAACAATCAACACCACATACCACAGTGCCGGACTTGGTGGCTCACGCCTGTAATCCCAGCACTCGGGAGGCAGAGACAGGAGGATTGCTGAGTTTGCGGGGGCTTGCCTGGGCACCATAGTGAGCTCAGGGCCAGCCTGAACTACAAAGTGAGACCCTGTCTCAAAAAAAAAAAAAAAAAAGCAAAAAAAAATAATATTTGCTCTTACATTGAAACATATTTCTTGTCTTTTTCACAGTTCAAGCAGAATAAAGTGAAAATTTGTTTTGTTGCTTCTTAGAAGTTGTCACACAAAAATTCCATAATAATCATGTTTCTATAATATGTCATGTTTCAAAGTGCAAAGTCTAGACTTATAGCCCAGTAGACTGGTAGTCAGTTCTGAAGAGACTGATGTATTTGTATAAGTTTCTATCTAGTTGTTTTATTACAATGTTTTTTCCTAAAGAATTAAAGTAAATGAGATTGTTACTACCTAACAGCTAATTTGTTTAAACTAGTTAAATACCATGTATTCAAACTGACTTCAATAAACATTCAGTTGTTAGAAGCACAGTATAGCACTTGGAATAGAATACTGTACTTCAGTTTTCCTGGAATTTCAAATATTATGCCATGATACTTGAAAAAATTAAAACCACCAAAATGCTTTTGATAATTATACATTTCAATATAAATACAAACTTTAGTGTCCTCTAATGTTTCCAAGGTAATGTTGAATTTAATCTTTAATGTAGTAAATGACCATCACCTTGACTTAACTAGTCTATTTTACATTTTTTAGTCAAATTTTTAATATTACCACCCTGGTATGACCCTCAATGTTTCTAACTTCATAATCTAAAGATCCAGACTTTTAAGATGGTTTGAATGGTTATCAGCTTAAATGATTACAGTGATTTGGATGTCACTGTAGGAAAAGAGTTTTCACTGATGAATAACTATATTGCTTGGCACTATGGGCACATGTAATTTTAAAAGGACCTGTAGGGCCAGAGGGTTAGCTCAGTGGTTCCGGCGCCTGCTTCGCAAGCACAAGGTCCTGAGTTCAATCCCCGGTAACCACATACAATGCTGGGCGTGGAGATTCATGCCCTCCAACAATCAATGCCGCATACCACAATGCTGGACGTGGTGGCTCACGCCTGTAATCCCAGCACTTGGGAGGCAGAGACAGGAGGATTGCTGAGTTCGCGGCGGCTTGCCTGGGCACCATAGTGAGCTCAGGGCCAGCCTGAACTACAAAGCGAGACCCTGTCTCAAAAAGAGAAAAAAAAAAAAAAAAAAAAAAAAAAAAAAAAGGACCTGTATTTGATGACTACCAGCCATGTGTAATGTGCCCCATTTACTTCCTCTTCATGGACTTACAAAATAATTAAACCAAAATTTTTCTGACTTTCTGAATAAAGCTGATTTTTATTTAAATGTAAATTCCAATTTACAGAGCACTTAAAAAAAACTAATTGTTTTTAGCATTCGTCTTATTTAGGAGTTAAAGATTACCTAGGTTACATGACTTTTTGTGTTTCTTTTTGCCAGGTTAGAAATAAGCATTTGAAATATATGGCCAGAGACCTACCTCTACAGCATCTAAATGGCCCATTAGTAATAAAACTAACTTTTAATAATTAGGCACTGGATTTGTTTACATCATAGACTTTAGTGCTTTTCATTTACCTGAAAACAATGGCAGACTTGTTTTAACCAGGTTCGCTTGAGTTCTTTTCTAAGTTACTTTCAGGGAAAAGAACTTGAATTGCTGTGTTATTTGGGGGTGATAGTATGTGATGATTTAACCCTCAGAGCTCTAGTGCTGTGTATTTTGGCTTTGCTCCAAGACACCATGAGACACATATAGGGGACACTTTGTCTTTGCCGAAATCATGAAAACACTGCAATTTCAACTTACATGCTACCTGTTCCAAAATAATAAACTGCTTTATCTATTACCTTCACTCAAGAGCCTGTAAACCATTCCCCATGGTTCCTTTAAATCTCAATTAGGTATGTGTCCTCTCAGTAGGCGTTTCATATAAATGTGTGGATTTGTGTGCTGTTGTTAGCTTCAGTTTTAGAAGTGGATTTTCATAGAAACCAGCAATGTTTCCATGTGAGATTTAGGTTTATTTCACATAGATAATTCTTCCTGCCCCTGTTTTTTTTTTTGTTTGTTTGTTTTGTTTTCCTCTCAGTGTGAAAAATTGAGCATACAATTACTTATTTGTACTCAGAGTTAGAGTATCAAAATCAGGAATGTTACCCTAAAGCCACTCCTTTTGTTACCATTTGCACATGGTAGCCAAACTAAGAGTAAATTTTAAGATTAACAATGTGTTGGAAACACTTTTAAAAGGAATCCTTGGACTATGATCAGGCTTAAATCAAAGAACCTGCCTTGCTTGAGGAGATTTGAGAGATAAGAGTAGAAAGCCAGGTAGTAAATCAGTTTGACATAAATATGGTTTCAAAAGGTTTAAATTCAGTTTAACCAGGATTTTCAATCTTTGTGATACCAAATAGCTTGCTTAACAAATAGTTTAAAATATTTCATTAAGGTTTCAGCAGATTTGAAAACAGAAAGTAAAGGCTATTACTGTTTTGTTTTGTTTTGTTTTGTTTTGTTTTGTTTTGTTTTGTTTGAGATATGGTCTTGCTTTGTAGTTTAGGCTGGCACTGAACTCACTGTGTAGCCCAGGCTAGACCCGAACTCACATCAACCCTCCTGCTTGTGCCTTCCGAGTGCTAGGATTACAGGTGTGAGCCACCACACCTGGCTAGAACTCTTTCTTTATAAATTAAACACACTGAGGTATTTTGTTACAGACCTAGTCTAAAGACATTGGTCTGATAATTCAACCTTACAAAGAAGGAAAATACACCAAATGATTGCCCTTGTTGTGAAGAAATGTTCAAACTAGTAAGTAGAAGGCCTTTCTAAGCTGAGTAATGTAAGTACCCAGTTACAGTCCTTTTTGTCTACATATAGTTGTGATTATTCTTTCTTTTAGACCTTCCAGTTTGTATGCACTGCCATTGTGGTATGTGGTTACTGGGGATTGAACTCAGGACCTTGCACTTGCCAAGCAGATGCCGGAACCACTGAGCTAAATTCCCAGGCCAGGGCTATAAGTTTTATAATTTAGAAAATCAAACTGAATGCTAGTAATTTTAGCAGAAGAGATAAGTGTTTCTAATGTTTTATTTTGAATATTTTATGTATATTCTACAATACTTACAGTTGCATAATATTTGAGACACTTTTAAACTCCTAAAACCATTTTGCCATATGTAGGTATTTATATCTATCTTTATTTTGATATAGGTATGTTAAGAAAGAGATAAATCCCATATATAACAGATATCGCATATATTTGAATCATTTTGGAAATTGTTCCAGAAAACTTAGTTTTAAGTAGGTGTTTGATTAGTACTGAGTCCGTAAATAATATTTTATGTGTTTGTATATGAGTTTTGATACATGTAATATATATATACATGGGCCAGAGAGTTAGCTCAAATGGTACTACACCTACCTTCGAAGCACAAGGCCCTGAGTTTGACCTTAGGTACTGCGAGCAAACAAACAAACAAATATATACATGCTTTATCTTAGAGCATTTCCTTTCAAAAATATATAGAAATCTATAACTAACCTTAAATGTAAGACGAGCCCCTATTGCTCATCAGTTATAAAAATCAGCCCGTTTGTATTAAAGACAATAAATAAGTTATGAAACTAGTAAAAGAAAACACAGGGGAGATGTTTCAGAATATTGGAATGGGAAGGATTTGGGGACATGACTCCAAAGCACAATAAACAAAAGAAAAAACAGACAAATGGAATTGTATCACAATACATAATCTGCACAGTACAAGAAACAGTCAATACATGGAGAGGCAACCTACAGAGTGGGCAAAGATATTTGCAAACTGTACATGTGGTAAGGAGTTGACCTTCAGGATACATAAAGAACTCCAAAACTTAAAATCAGAAAAGGAAAAATCCTGATAAAAATTGGCAGTAGATCTAAATAGATACTTCTCAAAGACACACAAATGGTCAATAGTTAAATGAAAATGCCCAAGAACCCTACTCAACAAGAAGATGCAAGTCAAAATTTCAAGTATCACCTCACATCAAAAAGAATGGCTACTACCAAAGATTAAAAGGGTGGGAGCCATGGCTCAGTGGACTACCACTGGCCTGACATTCATGAGGCCTTGAAGGCAGGGCAAAGAAAAGGTAACAAGCGCTGGAGAGAACAGGGAGTACAGTTCCCTTCTGGTGGGAACTTAAATTAGTAGAGCCATTGTGGAAAGCAGGATAGAAATTCCTCCAAAAATTTCAAATAGAATTTCCATGTGATCCAGAAATCCCACTACTGGGTATAGAACCAAAGGAAGTGAAGTGAGTGTGTCTCACTTGTACACTCTCAAGTTTATTGCAGCACCATTCAGTAGCCAGTAATTGGGAGCATACTTTAAAAATAATGGAACTGTCATTTGATTTTTTGAATGTGACTAAATATACCTTTCAGAAAAGAAACCACAAGTTCACATTGATGCCTTATAATCTCTCATCATAAAAAAAATTACAAAGTAGGGCTGGGGATTTAGCTCAGGTGGTACCATGCCAACCTTGAATACACAAGAGTCCAAGTTCGATCCCTGGTATTGCAAAAAATAAAAATAAAAAAGTAAAAAAATTACAGAGTACAATAAAAGAGAAAGTAAAGTGTTTGTTCAGCAGAATGGCTGTTTATCCTCCCGAATCTGGGGAAAATTGATGCTCCAGCATCCAGAAGCTGAGTTGAGACTGTACTTCCTGGGAACTGACACTTTTGTCCTTAATCTCTTTGGTTTCTGAAATTTTAACATCAGTAGTCAAATTAAATTCTTCAGGCCAGGAGGCACCCAGCCAACTAATAGTTTTAGTCTTTTGTCAACCACAAAAGTAGTATCAGTCTTTCAGATGGTAAAATGATGAAGAAATTACAGAATTTGCAAATGCTTTTAAAGTTTTTTGTTTATTTGTTTGTTTTTTTTTTGGTTTTTTCTTTTGAGACAGGGTCTTGCTTTGTAGTTCAGGCTGGCCCTGAGCTCACTGTGTAGCCCAGGCAAGCCTTGAACTCAGCAATCCTCCTGCCTCTGCCTCCCGAGTGCTGGGATTACAGGCATGAGACACCACGCCTGGCTTGATTGGTTTTAACAATATAATTTCAGTAGAGTGTTTACAAAACTTAATTGTTAGCAAAGCATTGCAATGATACTTGTTGAGCAGAACTTAAATTTATTATGGTACTTGTTTGGGAAGTTTTGCCCAAAAGGAAGGGAAAAACTAACAAAGATAGAAACTTTATTTAATGAACTCATACTAGGTACAAGAACAAATATATATATATATATATATATATATATATATATATATATATATTTTTTTTTTTTTTTTTTTTTTTTTTTTTTTTTTTTTTTTTTTTTTTTTTTTTTTTTTGAGACAGGGTCTCGCTTTGTAGTTCAGGCTGGCCCGAGCTCAGTATGTAGCCCAGGCAAGCCTCAAACTCAGCAATCCTCCTGCTTCTGCCTCCTCAGTGCTGGGATTACAGGCATGAGCCACCCTGCCCAGCACTGTGGTATGTGGAACTGATTGCTGGTGGGTGTGAGTCACCATGCCTGGTTTTGTTGTATGTGGTTACTGGGGACTGAACCAGGAACCTTGCATTTGCTAGGCAGGTGCCAGAACCACTGAGCTAAATCTCCAGCCCAACAAATGTATATCTTGAAGATATACATTTGTTTCATACACACACACGCACACACATGCACGCACACACACACATATATACATACACACACATATATAATTTTTTTTGTACCAGGGATTTAATTTAGGACATTCTAAACTAGGTGGTACCATGAGCTAAATCCCCAGTCTAAAATATTTTTGATATGTTTATACTTGCTTGTCATTTATTATCAAGTCAACCATTAAGGGAAGAAATACATATAAAACAAAAATAATTAATTTAACTTTTTGTTGATTCAGAAAATAAGAATGCAAAATTCTTGGGTTTCTCCCTCTAGCAATCAAAAATATATTTTAAGCTAGCCAGAGGAAAGGGTGTTCCTGAGAGAATTAAAATCTTGCAAGTAAGAGGACCAAATAATTTATGCATATGTAAATTTCACTATGTTGCAACAAATCTTTCAGTTGGCAAAAGTACTTTTGGTATAGACAAGAGATGCCTCTCCTTTATTTGGTCAGAAATTTCTCTCTGTAGGAATTTATTTCTCAGAGGCCTGAAACAAAAATGAACTTAGATGTAAGTCTTTCTGTCTTTCTCTCTTTTTAGCCCAATCACTAAATATTTATGTTCTGGACACTGGGCTAGGTGCCAGGGAAGAAGAGATGAATAAGACACATTCCCTGCTAGCAAGAGATTTATTGTCCAGTGAAAGAGGTGGAATAATTGTAAAAATAAACCGTTTCATTTTTCATGAAATAATGCTCATCTATGGGAAAAGAAAGAAGCAGTTAAGTATATGGAAGTGTTCTGATAAGCCTTCCTGGATAAAACAATAATTTAGACGGTTATGAGCTTGGATTTGTCAAATGGAGAAAGTAAAAAGAGTGCTCCTGGAAGAGGCGAGGACACAGCAGAAGGAAAGGGACTCAAAAAGAAGGGCAGTTGCACAGGTTGGAGTAAATCATACTGGTCAGGCCGGAGCCAGAGGGGTGAACGTGGGGCTAGCAAAAGAAAGACACCAGAGAAGTCAGTGAAGCCCACTGCAATTGCTGAATCATTTTAAAAGTCTGGAACTTCTGCTGCAGAAAATACAAGACTACAGAAGAACTTTTTGTTCAGGAATATCATTCTTGCAGCCTGTGGAATGTGGATTACGGAGAAGTTCAGGGAGGATAAAGCGAAAGCCAAGAGAGCTTTGCAGTCATCTAAGCAAGGAAGGAGGTCTGGGCTAAAGCAGTAGCTACAAGGGAGGAAAACAAAGAGATCACTATTTAAGACAGAAGCATCAACATTCATTGAGTGGAAGCTAAAAGGTGCTATCAAGAATTTTTCTCCTATGTCCACATAGCCTAGTAGGCTCACTTTGGTTTTAGCGGTGACGTAGGGCTAGGGGTATTGTAGTCGATAAGGGACAAACGTAAACACGAGGAAGGAGAGATGGATGGTGCAGACTTTTTGCTCTAGAAGCTGAGGTATTTAAAAAATATATATAAAAGGAGAAGGCACAGTAGCTTCAGTTGAGCCTGAGTGGAGGAGGTGTTTATGCCTAAGATGGGAAAGATTGGAGCACGTTTATAGGCAGAGAGAAAAGCCCCAGAGGGAAGGAGAGAGCTGACAGAACTGAGAAGGGAGCAGTTAGCGGGCAGACGGCCAGGCAGACACAGGATGTGACGAGGATTTCTGCGGCTGTGAACTCACCAGTGAGGTCTTAGGTCTCTTCTGCAGATCCATTTAACTAGAAGGGCTCCTTTTAAAGTTTTCTAATTAAAATTTTATTCAGTATTATATTCTAATTATATTTTTATCTTCTCTCACCCCTCCATTTTTCTGTACCCTTGAAGGTTTATAATACCTTACTCTTCCAGATCTCTCTCTCTCTCTCTCTCTCTCTCTCTCTCTCTCTCTCTCTCTCACACACACACACACACACACAACTAAATGAAACCTCTCAGTTCAAATGAAAGGACATCTTCCCGAGCTAAACACACCTCAGAATTTTTAAATGTGCCTCAGAATAGTTACTTTTCAGGCTGGTAGCTTGTGTCCTATTCTTTTTTTCACGCCTGAAGTTTCTCACAATCTGATGCACAAAAACAATGGGAGAGCAGACTGCGTCAAATGTATGAAAGGGCTGGCAGGGATCCAGTGGGAAAGAGGTGCCCTCCACACTTGGCAAGAGGAGCGCAGGGAGCAGTGGGTGTGCGGCCTGCTGAGTAACACCGGGCCAAGGCTCTGGAAGGAATTAGTGTCAGAGGAGCCGGAGGGAGGGCTCCCTGAGCGTGCGCCTCGGCCACGGGCAACTGTGCCGTCAGGAAGGGAAGAGAAGCCCTGAGATCCCAGACCTCCCTTTTGGAACCAGCGGGGGAAAAGTCTCCCTCGTTCCTTTACTTCTGTGCTGGGTGTAGAAAGTACAGCTGTTCTTTTGCTTTTGGGAGAAAATATTGCATTATAAGATGGCCTTGTAGAGAACTTTATCTCAGCCAAAGAATATAAGGTGGGTTTTAAAAATATAAAGAGATAAAGCCATGACTCTCAGGTCAGGTGGGCTACAAAAGGAATGGGCTTTATGAAGATAGGACATGAGAGGAGAGACAGGCGGTAAGAAACCTTGTTGGCTTCACTCTGAATCAGTTAACAAAAATAAGTGTCTGCCTGGCAGCTAACAGCTGGCCTGTGGAGAAAGTAAAGTAATAGGAAAAGAACAAAACCAAATTGAAATCTCCAATTTACCCACTGAACTGTGTTGGGAATGTTAAGTTCAAGCTATTATGAATTGAAAGTTGCCAGTTTTTAATGCCTTCATTAGGGATGGGCCATCTTTTTTTTTAATGATAACTACAAGGCAATTGTTTTTAATTTAGGATTTCTAAAATGGCAAGACCCCTTCCATTAGGAGGAGAGATATAAGATGGAAGTAAAATGTTATTATTCATAGGGCCTGGTGGGTTTGTGGCACACCCTGCTGCCCTATACGTGGAACTCAGGAAGTATAGGAGATGGGGAGCAAAGGCCTGTGGAAGAGAGCCTCTATGGAGGCCAGGGAATTTTCCAGACAGGCTTCTCATGGGAACCTTTAATTGGTAGGTGAAAGCAAGCAGGCAGTTCCAGGAGGTCGCCCAGTGACTGAGAGGTGGTCACTGTGACCTGCCCGGCCCATGTGGGCTGTTGGGAAGGGCTGGCCAGGATGGGGGTCTATCTAGCTGTTTCATAAGGGAGAGCTTACTAGGGGGCTTACAAAAGGCAGCAATCTCTAGACTGACCACACCATGGACCTGGGAGGAAGCACAGAAATAAAAACTGTGTCAAGGGTGACTGAGCCCTGAGAAAAGTCCAGCTGGGACTCAAAATGGATACTCAGGTGACCTAAAATTATAAAAATTCACTGTGCCAATAAATATAAATATCTTAATGCATAAATAGCACCCATTCTCCTGATCCTCATTGTATGTCATTTTATTGTATTTATAGAATATTAAGGAAACAGTGAAATTTCCACTTTTGAAGCTTGTGTTCGAGAATAACATCACTTTGCTGTAACACTGGTACATTCAGATTTGTCCAGAAATTAATATTTTCAGTTTTTATAGACAAATTAGTTTTTTTGTTTTTGGAGACAGGGTCTTGCTTTGTAGTTCAGGCTGGCCCTGAGCTCACTATGGAGCCCAGGCAAGCCTTGAACTCAGCAATCCTCCTGCCTCTGTCTCCCAAGTGCTGGGATTACAGGCGTGTACCACCACGCCCAGCGACAAATTAATTTTTTTTTTTTTTTGAGACAGGGTCTCACTTTGTGGTTCAGGCTGGCCCTGAGCTCACTATGTAGCCCAGGCAAGCCTGGAACTCAGCAATCCTCCTGCCTCTGCCTCCCAAGTGCTGGGATTACAGGCATGAGCCACCAAACCCGGCAACAAATTAATTTTTAAGTAAAGAGCTACAAAATTCTCAGCCAGACAGTGCAATTAAATTTGTCAGTCCTTAACATATCATGTGATGGAGCATTTTATTTTGTATTAAATAATATATCAAATGATACATCTCTGAAAAACCCCAGAAATCAATGTTGGGCCACCTACAATGCTGGATAAAGAACTGCTAGAAGAGAGGTGGTTGTGCAACAGTGTCAGGACCTGGCTTCCAATTGTGCCAAAGCGTTGGCGAATTTCTGGCTGTTATAATGAAAGTCTGACTTTTACCACTTCAGAAGGTCCAACACTCTTGAGAAGCAAGGGGGAATCCCTCACTAGGTCAGAGAACTTATCACGAAGACACGGAATCTTTACAACACCACTGCGATCAGATGACTTGAACATTTCATCATCCCTCCATTGACTTGGGAGAATAACCTTGACATTAGATTAATGCACAATGAAAGTGGAATTTCCACTGACTGTAAACATCTCTGCCATGTGACTTGAATGATGTCAGCAGAGCCAGTGATCTGAGGCCAGCAGCAAGCTGTGAATAGATGTCCTCTAGCACCACTTGAGGAGAGGGGGCTGGTGTGGCTTTGACTTTTAAATGTTGCCAGAGAAGATTGTTCAGTCTCTGGTGCCCTTTGAAAGGGGCTGGAAGCCGTGGGTACGTGAGAGCTGATTGTCCCCATTCTTCCTTTGCTTTGGCCCTTTGCCTGGTTGGCTTTAGAGTTGGCATTACTTCTTCATTCTTTCTTTCCTCCAGTGTCCTGCCCCAAAGAACTTTTCCTGAGTGTGAGTTTTCTCTGTCTGCCTTCCGAGTTGATGAGACAGAAATCTAATACAGATGTCAAGGTCTTGGCCTGCGGGAGGAGATAACAGTGACTCTGCGTGGAAATTACAACCTATTCATTAACTGTAGTATTTCTTTGGAAACCTTTTAAAATATCTAATACATTTCTTCCTTTTGTAGTGTAAGACACTAAACTATACTAAAAATGAAAGAAGGAGCAATTCTAATGGATAGGCGTCAAAATATTACCAGTATGCCTAGCTGCAAATACTTTGGATCTGATCCTGTACTAGCTGCCCAGCTTTTCATTCCCATTTATTCTAATTCTCCCATTTACTTTACAAATTAAATGGAATTGTTTCCATTTGCTGTTCAGTCAGTCCCAGATATAGGACTGGACCCCTAGTCTATCTTCTTCCAAAACTTACTTTCTATCATACTACACCACACTGTGTTCTCACTGAAAAAGACAAGTCTGTTACATGTTTAAGTGGTCAGTGGTTTCTATTTTTCAATTTATTTTTGTTTTAAGTTTATTTTTATCTTTATTGGTACATTGTATATACACATCATGATCACACTCATTATTGGGAATTTGTACCAGTACATGACACAATTTAATTCTTATTTTTTCCCATTCCCTTACCCACTCCACAACCCTCCACTCTCTAAATACATAAGCTTTGTTCCCCCACTTTTTTTGGCAGGTGGTTTCTTAAGGCACTTGTTGATTATTCTTTTGTCCTCACTAGAAACTCTTGAGTTTAACAGATTTTGTTAAATTTTGGTTATAGAAGATACTGAAGACAACAGAAATCCTCTGACCTGTTTCCCAAGGTTATAGGAAGCAGAATTCAGGTCTTTTGTGTTGAAACATTGTGCCATTTACATCACCTGTTTTTGAGTGTTTATTTTGGGATAGTTCTAAAGTAGTTAAGGTCAATGATACATCTACCAGGATTTCCAGAAATAACCACATTATTTTTACTTGCTGTTACAAGAGGTGCTACTATACCCTGTGGAGAAAAATTTAAGTCTCTGAGTGTAGGAACCCTGTATCCTCAGTAACTAGTGTAGTGCCTGGAAAATAAAGGAACCCAATGAATATTTGTTGAATAACTACAGAATAATTTGACGTTTACAGGTTAAGGGAAACTTTATTCCTTTCATCCTATTTGAGAGGCTGAGGCAGAAGGCTCACATATTCAAGGCCAGCCTGAGCAACTTAGTGAGAACGCATATCAAAATAAGATTTAAAAGTGCTGGACATATGTCAGTGCTAATTGGGTTCAATCTTCCCTACCACAAACAAAATTAAACACAGAACCAACCAAACACAAACACCTTGTTAATGAGGACTGACATAGAACGGTGAATAGAAAAAATTGGTATTTAGAATTATAAAGGTGTACTCCTGAGCTTTGTCTGTGGGATCCCTGATAAAAGACAGACAGACAGACACATACACACACCCCCAAAGGGTTTCATTGAGAAAACATGGCCTCAGATAATACATAGTATGAAAGTCATCTGTACTCTTAAGCATTTGTTAGGAGTGTAAGTGATATATATGTCTGCATTCTTTGAAGACACTGAAAACAACCTTATGTCTCTAAGGAGCTGTTAATTGTTTTTAATCAATAAGTAAACAATGTCTTAGTCCTGGTTCTAAATATTAAAGGTATGGCAGTGAACAAAATAGAGAAAAATGCATATGTGGTAGTCAGCTTTCTGTCACTGTCATGCCTAACCGAGATAATCATCTCGTGAAAGTTTGAACTCACATTTTGGAGGCTTCGGCCTGTGGTCCTGTGTCCCCACTGTTTTGGGGGTGTGGTGGATATGACAGGCACTCACCCAACTAATCCATGAATCCCCTTTGTGCACCTGCCCGCTACTATGCCCTCATCCCTTCCTTGGCCTTTTCTTGCCATTTCCACTATCTCCCCATAGTACCAAACTGGGGACTAAGCTTTGCACATAGAGGCCTTTAGGGGCCTAAATATCCAAACCAAGCAGCATCTCTTATGCATCACACACCCAGTGTGAGAAGAGCAAAAAATTTTAAATATACATGATTTCAAATGGGGTGACAAGGCAAGAAAGCAAGGTATGGTGTGCGTGTGTGTTTATGTGTGTGTGCGCACACATATGTGAACTTTGAAGAAGCTTCATATAGTCATATATAAGATGATGTCTGACCAAAATTGTGGAGGCAAAAGAGATGAAGATATTGGGACTCTTTTGCAATTGGACTAATACTGTACAAAGTTCCGAGAGCAGGATATGCTTAAACTGTCACAGAAGAGGTAGAAGCCTGGTGTTGGGAGAGGCAACATGACACATGCTATGTTTGGGGTATGGCACAGTGTGAGTGTCCTCCAAGAACACACTGTCCCCAGTGCATGTGATTGGGAACTGGTGCGACCTTTGGGATAAGGCCTCGTGGGAGGTCCCTGGATTTGCAGTCTAATCTTATGAGGTAGTGAGAGTACGTAACAAAGGGCTAAGTTTGACTTCTGTTCTTTCTGGTCGTGGTTTGAGGTAAAATCACGTTTACTCCCTCACCCACCCTACCATCGGCCCTCCTCCAGGTGGCGCTCTCCAAACCACACTGATGCAGGTGCCTGGCCCTTATGCTTTTGGAATTGTGAGCTATGTAAACCTGCTTTTCTTTAGGCGTACTCTCTATCTAATATTTCACTGTAATAATGCAAAGCTGACTAATAATGCACACAAAGGCAGAGAGGTACGACGGATACAATATGGCTACAAGAGCTTAGAATTATCCCAGCATGGGAAACCTCAGTAAACTTTGAGCAGGGGGAGGGGGGGAAGGGTGATTTAAATTGTGGTTGGTAAGAATTACTATCACTAGTTACTGTTTTATCAATTGTCTCTGGGGAAGACTATTAAAATGAGCCAAACCAGGTGTGGTGGCTCACACCTATAATCCCAGCACTCGGGAGGCAGAGACAGGAGGATTGCTGAATTCGAGGCTTGCCTGGGCTACATAGTGAGCTCAGGACCAGCCTGAACTGCTAAGTGAGACCCTGTCTCAAAAGAAAAGAAAATGAGCCAAGTGAGAGATGACAGCAGCTTCCTGAGCAAGAGCAACAAAGTGGTCCAGAGTGGCCAGATTCTTAATATTTAGTTGAAGAAGAATTTGTAAGATTTTTTAGATACAGATGAATAAGAAAGAGATGAAATAAAGACACCAGAGTTTCCTGTCTTGAGCAACTGGAAAGATCTCACTTATTTACTGAGGTGGGCAGGATAGAAGGAGGAAGAAAAGCTCTCAGTTGAATAAATGAGTGCAACATGTCTAAGAGGCACAGCAGAGGCCTTAGTGTGGAGAGAGTTCATCTTCATCCTCTCTCCTGGCAGAAGTGCTAACTTTCAGAAGAGTTGCATGAGCTACCTTTGTAAGCCAAAATGCTCACAAGGAATGAGAGAGTCTGTGTCTTCAGGTAATCCCATCCAGGATCTCCATCTCGCGTCCCAGGTTCCCAAGATGTTTTTCACCCAGAGCGAGCCCTTCACGTAACAGTACCACTTTGGTTGAACTTTCAAAAATCTCTGGAAGACTACAGTTCTAGCAATGAAGTCCTCAGCCTGCTACTGCACTGTGTCTGTCCTCCCAGTGTGGCGAAGAGAATTCTCACAGCTACCAATTCCTTGGAAAGAGCCTTCAGTCTTTCTGCAGGCTGTCACCATTATCTTGAAATAACCAGCCAACTCTTCTGTGGTTCTAGGCATTTTGTCCCTGTTCCTTCTATATTGTTTCAAATGCTTCCATCACTACACCTGTGATAGCATTCCCTTCCACTCAAACATAACCATGAGTGAAATCCTTGCCAATTAGGCTGTAACCTTATTTCAGGAATCATGCATAGTTATTTATCAGTTAGCATGGTGTCTTCTTACCCATTAAGCAGGGAGTGAGCATTAGCCAACATCTACATCCCTATCCTGAGACCTGTTTGCTTGGGTTACTCCTGGTACCATTTTTGTTAGTCCACAGACTTCAAGAGCCTGACACCAAGACCTTATTAAACATGCAAGAGGGGAAATGGCCGTGAGAGCTGGCAGGTGCTAGGAGAGCTATCCGACCAAGGATGAAGGGAGAAGAGTAGGAAGCTCAGGGGAAGCATCCCAGCAAGTGTGATCCCAAGAGAAGAGGAGAGGAAAGGAAGGGAATGCAAAGTAACCTAGAGTGCCACGTGACCTGAGGAAGATTTACCAGTAATGTTAATGAATATTCACTTAAGACAGAGCCATCTATCAGCCGACTTCTGTCTCCACCAGGAGAGGACTTCTTCCAGAATCTCTGAAACTTCAGTCACCAGTGAGGAGCAGCCGATGGGAAGTGTGGAGGTGGCACAAGCCCAGCCAGTGTTTACAAACAGTGTTTACTAACAGTAGCAGTTAGGCCCCTTGGTCTATGGCGGTCCCTTCACTTAGCCTGGCGTCTGTCTTCCTTCCCATGGTGGGTTTCCATAGGTTTTGACTACTGAATTGCTTTTGGGTTTCCCTGGATACTTGGAAAAACCTTTCTGTTTCTTACTTTTAACAAGAAGTCCAATCCCTTTCTCCTTAACAGCTTTTAGACTCTTAATATTTTTCTCCCTTTAAAATTTTGAGAGTGTTGCTGATTTCTGCTTAGATTCATAGCTTATTACTAGCTACTTTCTACTTGGTGTCTTGGTCTCTTAACCAAAGCCAAGGAAACCAAGATGCCAGCGTATTCCTTGAGAGAAAATTGTGCTTGTAATTTATTTGATATTCTCTCTCTCTCTGTCTCTCTCTCTCTGTGTATCTCTCCCCCCCCATGTCTTTTGCCTTTTAATACAGTTTTGCTATGTAGTCCAGGTTGGCCTTGAACTCACCATGTAGCCTAGGCTGGCCACCTATTTGTGATCGGTCTACCTCAGTCTCTTGAGAGATGAGATTACAGGCATGCTGGGCCTCTCCTTCCCTTTGGCATATTGGCCTCTCAGGGTCTAGCCAGTTAGAAGCCTGAGTGCTCATTTACATGTTCTCAGGTCAGTGAAACAGTTGCCAGTTCAATATAACACATTGTATTTGGCCTCCAAACCAACCTTAGTTTCCCAGAAAAATCCCCAGGGAATGAAAGTAATAGCAAATACAGGGCTCATCTTAATGCTTTTCTTTTTCTCTGGACCTTGGTCACTTAAATTTTGGCTAACTTGGTGGTCCTTTGATGTCATTCATTGTGTTTGTATTTTCTCAAGCTTCTTTGGTTATTCTAGGTGAGAAATTTGGTCTTTTATGGCCAAAGAGTGAGTCATGAGTCATTAAATTTTAAAGCATATGAATTAATACCTTCTTTCCCTTAGCCACTCACCCTATTTCCTCCACAATGCATAACATTCAAATTCACCCACACAAAAGCAAATTAATGTTTCCTAAAGAGACTGCAGGTATTTCTCATCTAACAACCTACCTCTTCACCGACTGTTCAGATTTATGAATGGGATGTGTATAATTCAGACACATTTGAAAATGAGGAGCACAGTCATTTTTATGAATGAAACAGCCACAGGATATGCTATTGTGCTTAATTTGGAGAATGAAGTGTAAAATATTGAAGAATTTGTGCGATATATGGAAGGAGAGGTAGGGACTGCAGGTTTAATGGAGTTGGAAGCATATTGGCACTTAAAAGAGAAGGAGGAAGAAGAGGAGGGAACTGAAGAAGTAACAGAGAAGTCCACTGTGATGGGAGGGTTCTCAGCTGGATTCACCCACTGTAGAACTTCAGGCTACAGATTCACGTGTTGAAAAGGGGAAAGACAAATGAGTGAACTTTTTGTGATGCTATCAGAAGTCTCTTAAGCAAAAAAAAAAAAAAAAAAAAAAGACAAGACCACTAATGGGATTCTTGTCTAATTCTTCCATTTCTCCGTTGTCATCTCTTTTACCTGGGCCTTCAATGTGTCCTGATCATAATTTCAGTGGTGACACTGGTGGGGGACAAAAATGTTAGGTTGAATGTCTTTCTTTTTGTATGATTTTGTGTAACTTGTTTATGGTACTTCATTGTCTTTTCTGTATGGGACACCTTGTTTCTACAGTGGTGTAAGTTTTGCTGATTGTCCTGTATAATATAGTAGTTTTATATTCTGTTATGTAACATATTGTGTGTAACAGTTACACAAAGAAAAACGAAGTCACCAAGTTGGAGTTTCCTTTGACTATTTCTTTGTTCTGAATATTATAATGTATACACTATACACAATTCCTCATTAAGTGGCCAATTCACTTAGCAACCTAGCTGTGGGTTCTTAACTTGGTTGTTAAATGAAAAGTGCCTATCACTTTTATGAAATATTTTGTAGAAATAAATACACAATTCCAAAAAGATGAAAGGTTTCAAAATATGGGTTGTTTCTATAATGTCTGATACTGAGGAAAAATAAGCTAACATTTTTTGGATAGGTCTAAAAAATACATGGTTTGCTTGTTTTGATGCAGAAGGGAGTAATGGAGCCTGGTTTTATGAGACCTGTTGATCACATACAATACAGGCAGAGCAGCTATGCCAGAGAGCAAGAAGAATTTATCAGCACATCCTTCTCATTGGGCTCACTTCTAAGGATTATTTTTTCCTGATAGTTTCTTTGGTGATAAATAAAATTGAGTAATTTTGAGTTAAATATATGTAAACAATTTCTAGAAATGGCTTACCTTTCTTTTTTTATATGCAGAAATGTCTCATATCATTTGGGTGTGCATATTCAAAGGTTATGTTTAAATACACTTCCAAACCACCAGAAACAATTGAACAATTAATTATCACTGTTGTTCTAGGCTCTGTGGTTGTTTTATGTGTTTAATTTCTGTCTTACACTCTTGGCTAGTCAGCTTCTTTACTATATACCTTTTATATCTTTCTATCCCCTGGGGGACCTAGTACAGAAGTAGACAGAGCAGTAGCTTCATGAATCTACTTTCACTGACAAGGACTTTTGGCATTTACAATGATTTTTACAGAGTCAAGCAGGTTCATGGTTCTGTGACAACACAGGAGTGGTATTTTAGTTTCATTAGTCCCTTGCAATGACCTGCAAAAGGTCCTTCAATAATGAGCCAAAATTGCACATTCAAACAAGACCTTCCAGCAATATCAACTGTGTGATCAGTGTAACCTTGAAGAATTCATGCAAGGTACTAGGGCATGAGAGGAAATATAGGAATACGTGCTTCACTGATTTGCTAAAGACCATATCTGGACTGCCTCTGTTTTGCACTCAGCGTTAGGCTAGGGTTGGAAAAGATATCTACAATTATAAATTCTAAGACAAACCAACTATTGATGTACAGAAAAATGTACTAAATGCAATAACTATACTTCCGCTAAGGATAGAAAAGAATTCTGTAGTAGTAACATAGAGAACTCTCTAAAGATTTAGTAAAGCTTAATGGTGATACTATTAAAGATTTAAGGGGCTGGGAATAAGAATGCACAAGGAGAAAAACTTGGAATGTTAAAAATGCTAACATGTTCATGATGAGGCCATAATTTGTATGAGTCACTGCTGGGTGACTCTGATTTAGTTTTATTGTTTTTTTACTAATAAAAGTATTTTTGACTGACCAAAGTGATTAGGTCTGTTTGTACCACCAGTAGTAAAAGCTGCCCAGTGGGACAGTCAGGTAACTAACACAGATTGTTAAAAACAGCTGTAATGTGTTACAATGGAACATAAAAATGGGGAGAAAAGAATGTGACAGGGGGTCTTACATAAAGGTAACAGGAAAAACCCAATGAGAAATAAAATAGAAAAAAGGGACAGAAAAGAAATAATATGAAGAAAAAATAGAAAAGATAAAAAGGAAAAAAGAGCCAGGCGTGGTGGCTCACGCCTGTAATCCCAGCACTCGGGAGGCAGAGACAGAGACAGGAGGATTGCTGAGTTCGAGGCTTGTCTGGACTACATAGTGAGTGCAGAGCCAGCCTGAACTACAAAGCAAGACCCTGTCTCAAAAAAAAAAGGAAAAAAGAAAAACATAACTAAGAAAAAGAAGAAAATAAAACAAAAAGTAAATGAGTTCAAAAACAGAAAAGTAATTTCCTCTATATTTTTGTATGGGTGATTTCCTGGGATCTGCAGTGTTGGAGTTCAGTGAGTCTCAGTTTTCCCCACTCTGACTTGTGACCTATGGGCTTGTAAGGTGTCTCCTATTCCAAGGCCTCTTTGATTACCTAGGCTGTGCCAGTGTCTGTGCTGACATCTCCTAGCACATACTGGTGTGTAGGTTAGCCAGTTTTATCTCATACTTCTGCTGAATGTAGGCAGTGTGGCAAGAGTCAGAGTACTTAATGCCATTAGGCACTTTCAGACCCAGCTATTGCTGAGTGCAACACAAGCCTGGCCTGCCTTTTCACCATGAGGATTGAGGCTTGTATCCTTTCCATCCTGATTTGAAATTTCTCAGGGGATCTCTTTCTAGACCACTCCCTGTCTGAGGCTCTGAGTCTATTTCTCTCATCTAGTCACTGTGGGAAGGTGACACTGGGAGCCCTGAAGTGGAGTTGTTTTTTAGATCTTTTAAATTGCTGGTTTAAATAATCATCCCTTTCCTGGAAATAGTACCTGATCAAGCACTCTGCTGATCCGGAGGGCATTCACACTTGGATTTATCTCTGGCTGTTGCCTGCCACATAAAAGAAGTCTCCTAAGAGCAAAATCCATGTTATTTTTGTGATTCACAAAGGCCATGGGCTCTTCTGCCATTTCTCCCTGAATCTCTCATCCAGGGGCACTTATTTTGCTTCTGAGGACCAAGGTTTTCCTACCTGTGAGGCACAAGAGCTGAGGGAAGAGTCCAGATTGCTTCCTTCTTTTCTCTGAGTTGTGGACTGTCTTTCCATCTTCTCTGTCACTTCTAATTTTCCTTGTCAGTTCCTTCCAAATTCCCAGTGATCTGTTTTTCTTTTGTTCTCCAGCAACTTTTATTTTTCTACTGTATGGATATAGAAGAGAAAAGATTTATTTTGACTCATGATTTTAGTCCACTGGTTCATTGATGCTGTTACTCTGGGAACACAGAAAGGGTATGTGTTGGAGGAGTACTACTCACCTCATGATAGCCAGGAAGCAAAGAAAGAGATAGGAAGGGGTTGAGGTCCCAATATCTCCTCTAAGAGCTTGCCTGAAATGAATCTAACTTCCATTAAGGCCCATCTCCCAGGGATGACACAGGTGGTAGACAAGCCTTTAATATGCAAGACTTGAGAGTATTCAATATTCAAACTAGAGCAGTGACTATAATACTGTAACATAAACTTGAAATTGCTAACTGGTACATCATAAGTCTTCTCATCATAACTAAAGAAAAGGTAGTAACTATATGAAGTGATGGATATGTAATTACCTTGATTGTATCGTCCACTTCTTAATGTACATAAATACTGAAGCAAGTTTATATCTTAAATGTATATTTTTTAAATTGAATTCTTTATTGGTACATTTTTTTTTCTTTTGAGACAGGGTCTCGCTTTGTAGTTCAGGCTGGCTCTGAGCTCACTATGTAGCCTAGGCAAGCTTTGAACTCAGCAATCCTCCTGTCTCTGCCTCCCAAGTTCTTGGATTACAGGCGTGAGCCACCATGCCTGGCACTGTGATATGTGGTATTGATTGTTGGAGGGCGTGAGTCTCCATGCTCAGCATTGTATGTGGTTACTGGGATCGAACTCAGGACCTTGCACTTGCGAGGCAGGCATCAGAACCACTGAGCTAACCCTCTGGCCCCTATTGGTACATTTTATATACAGCTCACAATCACACTCAACATTGGGGAATTTGTACCAGTATATCACACGAATTAATTCTCATTTTTACCCATATACCTACCCACCCACAACCCCGCACCATACTATTTCTTTTCAAATCATATTTATTCTTTCCCCTCATTACTTGCCCCTACCACATTCCCTTTGATTATTTCCTATTTCACAAAATCTATCATACATTCTAGAACTCATTTACATCTATAGGTTCTCATACCAGAGAAAAGATATGCTATTTACATATGTATGATCTATTTATTTCACTTATTAGTGTGTAATCAAGGTGTATTGATTTGCACATAAATGAATGAAATTCGTCATTCATTATGGTAGAGTAATACTCCACTTTCTAAAAAAAAAAAAACCCACATCTTCTTTGTCCAGTCTCCAGTTGATGGGCATCTGGGTTATTTCCAAGATTGGGCTATCACAAACTGAGCTGCTATGAACATGGGTGTACATATGACTTTACAATATGATTCTTTGAATTCCTTTGGATATATTCCTAGCAGGGGAATAACAGGGTCAAATGAACCTCTAATACTAGTTTTCTGAGGAATCTCTACACTGACCTCCACAATGGTTGTACAAGTCTACAATCCCGCCAAGAGTGGAAAAGGGTCCCTTCCTCCCCGCAGCCTCACCAGCATTTATTGCTGGTGGATTTTTGCAATAGCAGCCATTCTTTGTGGAGTGAAATGAAATCTCAGTGTTGTTCTCATCTGCATCTCTTGAATGACCAGTGATGTTGAACATTTCTTCATATGCTTCTTGACAGCTTTGACTTCCGCCTCTCAGAAGTGTGTGTTCATTTCAGATGCCCATTTTTGAATTGGGTCTTTAAACTTGGGGGGATTGATTTAAATTCTTTATATATTCTAGATATTAGCCCTTTGTCTGACAAACAGTTAGTAACGATTTTTTTTTCCACGTTGTTGGTTGTCTTTTAGCGGTGCCAGTGGTTTCTTTTGCTGTGCAGAAGCTTTTTAGGAGGATGAGATCCCATTCGTTGATTCTTTCTGCTAGTTTGCACTCTATAGAGATTTTGTTCATGAAGTCTCTCCCTAAGCCAATGTCTCCAAGAGTTCTACCTAGCCTGTTTTGCAGCAGGTTTTTCGTTTCTGTTTTAATGTTTTAGTCTCTAATTAAATATATATATATTTTTAAAAAATAAATAATAACTAGGAGTGTAGCTTAGCGGTAAACCACTTGACTAGTATGTGTAAGTCCATGGGTTCAATCCCTAGTGCTGAAAAAAAAAGCCAATAGTAAAAATGGGATTATATATTCTTAGTTAATTATATACACCACCTACACCATTAATATGAAAACTAAGTGCATTTTCAATTTCATAAAAACAAAACAATTTCTTTTTTACTATTGAAGTTATATTATTGATGTGCACTTTATGTCAGTTATTTTGGAAAGTTTCAAGAGCATATTTCACTGGTTCTTAATAGTACACAGCTTCTAATATATGAGATTTTAGACCGAAAGTTCTGCAAAGTGTCTTCAAAGTATATAATTGATTAGCTGTTTCTTCTCCTTCTGCATCAATATTCTGTTTCCAGAGGATCACATAACCCCAAGCTTTATAAATGAAATGAATTCATGGGATTTTTCCCTACTTGTGACTTTAAAATTCAATATTTAAATCCACCTTGAAGACAGCACCCTTTAGTTATATTCACAACATCCTTTTGGTCAAGGTGTTCAATTCCACCAATCTGCATGAAGTGGATCATATTTAAATCAGTTTTAAATAAAATTTAAAAATTTATTCATATGTCTTTTAAAAAACTTTTTATGGTGTCCAATATTATGTTAGGTATATAATATAAAGGTAATCATAATGAAGCAGATTGATCTATCAGTTGTTTCACATAGCTACCTGTGTTGAATGAGTCAAGAGCACCTGAAATCTCATTCAACTTAAAATCTCACGTGCAGTAGTTTTATTACCTATGGTCTTCATGCTAAAGTATTAGATCTTTAGGCTGTTCATTATATGTACCTGCTACTTTGTATTCTCTTACATTTCCTGGTTTTCTGCCCTCTCTCGGGAATGCTATTTTGTTCTCTATCTCTGTAGATCTTATTTATTTTTATTTTAGACTTCCACATAGGAGATTATGCAATGATTTTCTTTTGCTTCTGGCTTACTTCAATTAGCATTGTCTATGTTGTGACAGCTGGCAAAAGCTCATGGAGTTTTAGAATGGACTATTGAACTATGAGTATGTCCCATAATTTCTTTATCTATTTGTCACTGATAAACACTGAGGTTATTTCCATATCTTGGCCACTGCGAGTGATGCTGCAGTGAACATGAGAGTGCAGATCTCCTGGCAAGTTGGTGATTTCATTTGGTTGGGCTGTATGCTGAGAAATGGACTGCTGAGTCATGTGGTAGTTCTCTTTTTCATTTTTTCAGAAACCTCTGTTGTTTTCCATGACTTTGCCAATCTACATTCCCACCAACAGTCTCCAAGTGTCCCATTTTCTTCTCATCTTCATTTGTTATCTTCTCATTTTCTTTTGATAATTACCATTGGAATAGATGTGAAGTGATTGGTATCTCAGTTACTGAGATTTGCATTTCCTTGGCAATAATTAATGGTATTGCATATCCTTTCATATATCTGTTAACTATTTTATACCTTTTTAGAGGTATAAAATTCTTCATATGCTTCTTGACAGCTTTCACTTCCGCCTCTCAGAAGTGTGTGTTCATTTCAGATGCCCATTTTTGAATTGGGTCTTTAAACTTGGGGGGATTGATTTAAGTTCTTTATATATTCTAGATATTAGCCCTTTGTCTGACAAACAGTAACGATTTTTTTCGTGTTCTTATTGTTTTACTACTATTGAATTGTATAAATTCTTTATACACCTCAAAATTTAACTTCTCTCAAATATATGATTTGCAAAATATCTTTCTCAAATTACTGGTTATCATTTCACTGAATTTATTTTTCCTCTGCTGTTCAGGAACTTCTCAGTTTGACGTAGCTGTATTTATTTATTTTTTGCTTTTGTGGTCTCAGCTATTGGTGTGATGTGCAAAAACTCATAACCACCCCAATGTCCAGGAACGTTGCCTCAATATTCTTGTCTTATATTGAGATTCTTTATCTATTTTGTTGGATTTTGGGATTGCTTGATTGGGTTTTATGGATTTTGTTGAATCCATCCTGTTGATTTTTGTGGATGGAGCAAGATAAAGTTTTAGTTTCATTTCTTATCTTAGCATGTACAAATTTGGCGTTTATAGCACCATTTATTGACAAAATTACCCTATCCCAGTTATGTTGTCTTAATGCCCTTGTCCAAAGTGAGTTGACTGCATGTATTTTAATTAATTTATAGAGTCTTATTCTGTTCTATTGACTTTTATGTCTGTTTTCATGCCACAACCATATTTTTTTATTTGTAAAATAATTTTCAATCAGGAAATGTGACACTCAGCTTTGCTTTTCTTTCTCAGAATTGTCTTTGCTCTTTCAGTTTTTTTCAGATTTCATATTAATATTATGATCACTTTCTAAGGAACAATGCCATTGGGATTTTGATAATGATTGGATTGCCTCTGTATATCGTTTTGAGTAGTATGAGCCAACAATATTAATTCTTCTGGTCCTTTGCACAGTATTAACTTGCAATTTATTTGTGTCTTTTTCAACTACTTTGATTTAATGCTTTATAGTTTTCAGTATACATGGCTTGCATCTCATTGATCAAATTTATTGTGAGATATTTTATTTTTATTTTTATATGATCATAAATGGGATTGTTTTTCTCTTTCATTTGGGTTATTATTTGTATTTTAAAAAATGCTGAGTTTTGAGTGTCAATTTTGTATCCTGCAACTTAATGGAATTCATTTTTTAAAATTTGAATGGTTTTTTAATATGAACTTTTAGAAGAGTTTTATCTTTCTCTTTGAAAGTGAAGGAGATAAATTTTAAATTTAGAGATGAATTTCTAAACATCAGAATAAATCATTCGGTTCTAGGAAAAGCAATCCAAATAAATGTTTACTTAAATTTTATAAGAAAGGGATAACTTTGTAATCAAAGGCAGATAATATTTTTGTTGCTAATACTTGAGTCTTTCATATTATTTAGTGGAATTCTCTTTGTTAAAAGTTTGTAATACCTATCCTTTTCCCCAGCACATGTGCACATGTGCACATGCACACACAGAATTCATGTACTACTTTGAGTCTGGCTCAAAGGTATAATAAGCTAGGGACCTTTTTCACAAAAATCTTTGTGCTTGGGATTCACAATGCCACATGAGGCAGAATTACTAGGAGGACCTCCTAAGAATCTCCATTTCCCAAAACTTTACTTGATTTGAATGTACATCCAAAGTTGGAAAATACTGATGCAGTGAATTTTCAAGCCACTAAATATTTATTGTTCCTAAAATTTACTCCAAGCATTTCAAGTAGTTTTAGAAATTGTTACTGTAACAATTTTAAGAGCATAAAAATTATATTCATAAAATTCCCTATTTTCATAGAAATAGATATGTTCTTTTGCTAATATGGACACCAAACTCCTATATTTCTTCACTTCAATGGCTTTATGTTCATGAGGGGGCCATGAGGGAGTGATACAATACATGTTATTTCAAAGCTGTTTTTCTATTAAAGGAATCATAGAGGCTTGCTTTTGGGAAAAGTCAATATCCTTTTTTGGAATGAGGAAGTTAAAGACAATAAAAGTCATTCTTCCAAACATAAAACTTGTAAAGAGCTAATTTGCTTTTGAGAGAGCTGACAAGAATCCATTCCAGCAACCCACCTGTCAGGGTGTACCTGAGAGGAGTTGTCTGGATCCTTCAATAGGAAAATATAGGGAGGGACAGACAGTGGTCTTTGGTGAAAGCTGTTTCTGCCTGTCTGAGAGAGCCTGTGGAGAAAACACTCTGAGAACACTGGAAGAACTCAAGTGTTTAATTCAGTCTCAACTGTTTTGTGTATTCTGGTGTACACCTTTGTAATTCTGAAAATTTCTTTTGTATCCAAAACTTTAGTAAAATGTTGTTAAATCAAATAGGCTGGTCTTAGCTGTGCTGGGTGGAGCTGTAGAATATTCTGGGTCTGTGTTTGCAATGAGATGTCAAAGCAGGGAGCAGCAACTGACTAATGGAAAAGCCCAGAAAGCAGAAGCAGAGAGGAGAAAACATTACTGGGCTAACGGAGCAAGCCATTGATCAAAGTGATGGCTAGAATAATTCTGGAACCCATACACACTCCTCAGTGATTCTAGAAATACCTAGAGGGTATTTCTATAATAGGGAGGGAAGGATATTCCAATACCAGTCATCCAGTAATTGAGGATGGATGTTTTTGTGGTGAAATGGTTCATGACTCCTGATAAATGAGAGAGAAAACTAGAATAATCGAAAACATATACAACTTTATAAAAATAACTGTCCTACTCATTATCAAGTATCTTAATTGTAGCATTTGCTTACTGTTCTAATGTTGACTACCTGTTGCCTATTCATGTTTATATAAACTGGCCATCTATCAAAAGTCATTTTCTTGAAAGATGCATGGTATTAAAACTATTAATTATAAAGCAAAACACTTTGCCAGTCACTGTGCAAACAAAGTTATTAACTGTCTGGAATCTTATATCTTCGATATGACAGTCCATAAGGACAAATATAAAACTTTTTTATATTAAGCATGCCTTTTAAACCTTTAATTTCATGAAATTTTTGCTTAATTGTTATTTTCCTATGTAGTATTTAAATTCTATCTCTGGATGTAATTACATCAAAAAGATTTGTCTGGAGGTTGACCCGTGGGGAATCCCTGTTAGCAAGATGACAGCATAATGAGAAAAGGTTTAAACAGGCACGGCAGCCGACACAGCTGAGGATCATCAGAGATCAGCACAGGAAAAGAAGTTCAGCGTATAGGAACCATCTGGCCAGAATTCATTTAGAAAAGCCTCACAAGGAAATCTCGCTTTTGTTAACTTTAGTTACTGAGCAGAACAGAAATGTCAGAGGCTCTTAACAGAACAAATGACTCAGGATTCTGAGCAGGTTGTCTGGCAGTGCTGTTTTCCAGTGCGGGAAAGCTGAGAATTTTCCATTCTCAAATATCTCTAGTTAAAACTAAAAATGAGCCTAGAGACTCCGAATTATAGCATATTTGATCAACATATACATGATGTGTACACTTCCTCTAGATGGAAATGGTTAGAAAAGTGAAATTATAAATAAATGAAGTCCTTGTTATGCAGTTGACATTTTTGTGATCAGTGGTGACTCTACGTTATATAAGTTTGTTTACATTTCCTTTGCTTTTGGTCTTTCTCCTTTTTTTTTTTTTTCCTCTCCCAAGGGTCCTCTCTTGGATTTCTTCCAGGTTTCTCTAGTTTTGAAAACAACTTTGGCATTAACATTTAAACCTTAATAATAACATTCAAAAGTAGGTAATTGCCAAAGAAAATGATAAAATCCTAGTTTTGACTTATACAAAATGTCTCCTTTTCTTTTTGTACAGTTTAGTAGTATCCTATGTTTTCTCTTTCTACATATTGCTTGCCTCCTACACCTAGATAATAAATTTCTTACAATTAGAGGCTGTTTCTTATTTACTTCTTATTCAATACATTCAAGTGAGTAAAATTCTTTTAAATAATTTTAACCCTATTTGCTGAGCACCTACTACATTTTTTAGAGGGCAAATATTTTAGTGTAATGGATAAGATATTTTTTTACAACTCAGTTTACTTTATAGTCTTCCTGATTATCAGTTCCCCTTAATATTTTGTTTGTGCTTCTGAGAGCAGTTACTCTTACATATGACAAAACCAGATTGTGAATCCCAGAAAATTACCTTATGCATATTTACAATTAATAGAGCATTATTCTGAGACTGAGAAGAGGGTGTTCTATCATTGCGGGAGAAATTACCAAAACAGAGTTGTAAAATGGGAATGGACTTTCCTGAATATTTGAACACTTAGCATAGAGATGCTTTGGGAAGATTGATTGGCCAGTAGAGGGAAGACATCAAAAAATGTGAAGAAAAATAATAACAGAAAAGAGGCTTTTGAATTGAATGACTTTAAGATGCATGGTCAATAACAAAGAATGAATATTGAACTGAATGTAGCCCATTGGTTAGAAAATTTTGACAATAAGAAGAGGACAGTACAATAACTAAGTAACAATGTCAGCATTGGCAAAAGGAAAAATATTTCTGAGGTAGAGACTAACTGGTTGATTTTAACATCTTTGTAAGCTTTCGTTATTATTTTCCTAGCATGCCGAGTTTTCCATGTCTTTTAAACAAAGAAAGATATGATTATATTATAATAAATTATATAAGAAAATAAAACTTAAACATTGTCATTCCATGTTATGGCTCTCAATATAACAGGACACAATACAGTCTGAATAATTATCATTCCATGTAGGATTATGTTTATGAAACATTACCAGATAAAATATTCTTGTTTAATTGTTCTCAGTAAATTTAGCTCATCTTTCAACACCTATTTTAAACCCCTACTATGAAGTCTTTATAGATACTTTTAGTTAGAATCATTATGAGCTTTCCCACATTTTCAAACTCTGAGTTTCTTAGAGCACAAACCAAGCAGTTACTTGTATCATTATTTTTAAATTGTGGAATTTATTTTTAAGTGAACTTAGGGTTTCCCCAAAAAAAACGAGTAGAAAGTAAGTTTGTTTTCAAGCGTGCCTCTATTTCCGCCATAGTGTTCATCATCCTGTAATTTTATGGTCCATTTGCTATAATCAATTTTAATACATGAATATGAAGTGAGGTCCATAGTCTGCTTTAGTTTCATTATTTGTGCTGTGCAGTTCTAGGGGATTTGGCCACATCATGTACGCACGATTACAGCATCGCACAGAGCGTATCACAGCCCTAAGGCTCCTGTGTTCCCTCTGTTCATCCCTTTCTCGCTGCCAACTCTGTACAAGTTAACTGTTTATATAGTTCTACCTTTTCTAGAATGTTGTATATTTGGAATCATATGATATTCAGCCTTTTCAGATTTCTTTCACTTAGAAATGTGAAATTGTTTCCTCCGTGTCTTTTTGTGGCATGTCTTTATTGCCAAAAAGTATATTACTGCATGTGTTTATGCAGTCATTCATTGACAACCATCTTGATCGCTTCCAAGTTTGGTGATTATGAATAAAATTTATAAATATCTCTTTTAGGTGTATTGTACCACATCCTCACTGACATTTAGTACTCTCAGAAGTTTGAATTTTAATTCAAACTTTTCACTCTAATAAATGAGCAGTAGTATCTCACTGTTTTATTTGCAATTCCCTAATAATGTGTCATATTTTATTTGGTGTCCTGTATTTTCTTTGGTGAGGTGTCTGTTTAGATGTTTTGCCTACTTTTATATGGGATTATTTGTTTTCTTATTGTTAAATTTATATATACATGTATATATATATTTGAGATTCTATATATACATAATACATATAAAATGTCACAGGTCCTTTATCAAATATATATTGTCCAGTCACTGGATTCTTTTTTTATTCTTTAAAAATTTAACCATATTTAATTAAATGGGATAGTGGAGCAGAAAGTCTTACAGGGATTTTGTGTTATGAATCTCTTTGGTTAAATTTAGTTCACTTGCCAAACCCAGGGACTTTTGTGTCAGACTTCAGCTTCTGCCCTGCCAGTTTCCTCAGGGACGTATAGAGAGGTTAAGAACTTAATTTTCAATATTTCTCAAACATTCAGCTCAATCATTTGCTTTTAATGTATAAGAAGAGTATTTTTACAAGTGTGTGAAGTAGTCAAATGACATATTGCTCACCAATTGCTAAACTTGTAGTTGAGGAATATTTAATTTGCATGTAAGAATTTCTTGATGTACATATCGTCTTTCAGATTAATAGAATTCCTTCAAAGAAACCAAAAGAATTCTAAACTTTGTCTTTTCTGTGCTTTCAATGAAGGCTAAAAGAATAAAAATGAATGTGATTGTAACTCTTTCAAACAACTGAAGTACTGAGTTTTTGTGATACCCACAGAGTAATAATTATTGGGATAAAAATCCAGAGCAGAAGATTGGGGGAAAAAAGTCCCAACAGCAAAGACAGGAAAATATTTTGCAAAGTATCAGTCCTCTGGGTTTTAGTAACCTTGCAAGAGTCCAGGTGGGAACTTGAAGTCACCAGTCTGAACAATTTTAATCAATCTGCTATTAAAAGTGATAAATTTAGTTGTCAGTTTATTAATCTTCTTTCTGCTTTGGGAAGCATAAACCAGATTAGCCAAATGGCAAATTATATTTTTACCTACCTTGACAATGTATCATCATCTTATCGTGTATGAGACAACAGACTTTTTGTTTTACTTAGAATACATTATCAGGTTGAGGATTTAGCTCAAGTGGTATCGTGCCTACCTTGGAAACACAAAAGCCCAAGTTTGAGCCCCAGTACTGAAAAAAAAAGTACATTTTCATTTTAATTATTTCAAAGAAATAATCAGTTGAAAGGATTTTTGTACATGTGTTTGCTTCATTGATCATTCAGAGCGTTTTATGGTATTGTGTTTTATGGATGAGAAATTTCCAAGGTTTCTTTCTATCCTGCCATCTTGGAACAATTTTGTGTTATTGAGCATTGTGGCTTTCAGTACCATTTTTATATCGTCTAATATGTATTGCCTCATCCTCTGCTTCCTGGTATTGGAAAAGTCTTATCTGTACCCTTCCATGCAAATTTTTCTCTCCCCATGGTAGCTGAACTGTCTTTCCTTGTTTGTCCTTTTGCTGGTTAAAATTAAGAATTACATTAAACCTATTTCTTCAGAAAATGAGTGAATTCATCTTTTCTTAGGGCTTTTAAGAAAACATTGAGCTAACAATAGAGACATTGATTGCTGAGTGTTTTACTGGTGATTTATTCTCTTCAGCTCTTGGTTTCCCATTTGACTGGCTGTTTTAACACAATTTCCACCTTTACCTAATATTGCCCTCCATTTCAGAAGTGATTTCCCTGATGAATGAAATGACTTCTAAGCTGAGAAAATTAAATTTTAATTTTAATTCATACTTTACAAAAACAGAGTTGCTGAGTGACATCAAAAGTGAAAATAAAGGTACATAACCAAAAGGAAATAGTCTCAAAATGAGGATACTGGTAGTTTATAAAACCTTATATAAATATTCCTTTTGGATTAGTCAAAGCTCAGAGCTTTCATTTTTTGAAGTTCAAATCAGACGGATTTTTTAAAATATATTTTTTGACTTGGGAAATATATTTTTACTATGCTGTTGAAATATTTTCTTTAAGCATAGCTTGTCACATCTATTATTTAAGCTATTTAAAATTAGAACTTCCTTTCTCTGATGGAATATTCCATTTCCTCATTTCTTGTCATCTCATATATTTAAATAAAAAATTATTTCCCCTAAGTCCTTCGAAGCACTTTATAATGCTTTTTGGAATCACTTGGTGTAATCTGCCTTTTGTAATATTTACCTATGTCTTTGTTCTCCCTCCTTTACTTAATTACAAAGGACTTTATGGGTGATTTTTTTGTTTTATTCTTGTATTTTTCTGTATACTTTATTTCCTCCCCTGCTTGAACAATTTTTCTCAGTTCATATGGGAAAGGATAGAAGTCCATTATCCATTTAGTTTGAAATGGAATTCTGTAGCAATTATTTAATTTTTTTCCTAGATTGCTTTTGTTCTCCCTCACTGCAATCCCTGTTAGAATATATGTTTCTTGAGGGCAGAAATACTTGTGTATTTCATTTATTAATATATTTTGAGCATATTTACTGAGGAAATGAATGTCATTAAATGAATAACAATTGTGATTCTAAAGCAGAAAGTCACTGTACTCTTAACATATAGAGATGATAGTGTAATTTACTTCTTGTATAAATAACCCCTAAACTGCCTTCCAGTATCATTTTTTACTATAACTTGTAAGATGAAATCACAATAGGAAAATGAAGGGAAAGCTCTCTTCTTCCTCCTCCGGCTCCTTATTTTCTTTTTATCTGTGGTTCTGGGAGTCCAAACTGGAGGTACTCTACCATTGTGCTACATTTGCCAGTGCTGTTTGTTTTTAATTTTTCTTAGTTTATTTTTATCTTTCTTGGTACATGGTACATACCCATCATGCCAAGTTGCTTAGGCAGGCCTCAAATTTGCAGTCCTTCTGCCTCAGACTCTTGAGCAGTTGGAATCACAGATAGGCATCACCATACCAGGATGCAAGCTTTTATTTTTAAGTAACTTTATGTATTTTATTTCATTCACTAAATCTTTTCATTTTTATTTCCTCTACCTTCCCTCGATCCTGTCCCATTCTTGGTTCAGCTTTGTGCTTAGCATCACATTTTTTTCTCTGTGATTCTTCTTAATGATTTTTTCAAGTCTTCTACACATAGAATGTAGACCCTTTCATTATATATCATGTTAGGGTAAGGTCTCAGAAATTGATGTGTGTGTGTGTGTGTGTCTGTGTGTGTGTGCGTGTGTGTGTAACTGGGGATGTCACTCAGGATCTTGTGCTTCTAAGGCAGGCATGGTGCCACTGAGCTATATCCCTGGCTGCAAGAAACTGAAATTTTCAGAATGCTTTCTCACTAAGTGTTTATTCTAGAATTTTTTTTCTTTGAAAATCATTGGTTGGATCTCTTTGGTTTGACAAACAAAATTAGTCCCCATAAATATATTGTCTACAAACAAAAAGAAAGAACAAAAAAAGATAAAAAGAAAAAAATATATTGTCTACAAAAGTTTTATTGACTTGAACAAATTGCACTTGAGCAAGAAAAAGGTTCTAGAACCTAGCAGTATTCCGGACAAAGACAGTTCAAAATAGCCCATTTCACAACATGCACTGTTCATATTAATAGCTGGAGAAAACAAAGTAATCTGCAGAAAGCATTTGATTGGTGGTGGTTGGCATTTACCTTTTGAGGACACAGTTGGATCAGGTGGTAGTCTGAGACTCGCTAAAGATCAACCAGCATGACTGTCTGAGCCTCAGTTGCTTGATTACTTCTCTCAGGTTAAATTGCAGTTTGTTTGCATATCAAGCCAGGGAACAATTCACTATGTACAGAAGCTGCTTTGAGCCAAACTTTATCACCCAACTATGGAGGCAGATTTAGGCCAAAATTCCTTCAGTTTAATAGAAGTAACATGTTGGAAATTTGAGAAACTTTTAAATGTGTGCAAAAAATCGAATTTAACCTTGTTTTAACTATTTGGAGAAAAAGAAACAATAACAGTATTCCTTTGAAAATGGACTTTGACTCAGTTAATGTCCTAAGTTATATGACAGAAACCATTTCGTTAGAGTTACCCACATCATCAGTAGAACTTTGTATGACTTCTCAAAATTCAGTGAACAAAAGAACTGCCTGGGCTGGGAATTTAGCTCAAGTAGTACTCCATCAACCTTGGACACAAGGGCTGGGGTTCAATCCCTGGTATTGCAAAAACAAAACAAAACAAAACAAACTGCCTAAGGATATTATAATGGAATTCTAATTAAGTATATTTTGGCTGAGGTCCTGAAATTCTCTATTTCTAATACGTTATTCATAAGCATCTAGAAGATTCTAGCGATACTGCTTGTTTAACACACTTTGAATTAAAAAATTAGATGTGTGTGTGTGTGTGTGTGTGTGTGTGTGTGTGTGAGAGAGAGAGAGAGAGAGGAGAGGGAGAGACAGAGAGTTTTAATACAACTTAATTTGTGATCCCTATTTTACTTTGGTCTTTCTATTACTGAGAAATAAGATAAGTTTAAAAAATACCTTCATTTATTTATAATGGTCCTGAAATAAAACACATTTCTAAAATTGAATTATAGATACTTATTCATTGAATTTTTTGGCTTACAAAACAAATATAAAATAAATAAGTGGTACAATATCCTAGACAT
>PVIC010013527.1:0-18729 GCA_004025085.1 Thryonomys swinderianus
AAAAAAAAAAAAAAAACTACATCAAATAGTAAAAGTTAGAATGTTTTTTTTAAAATTACAAGAAGAATTTTTTCTTCCCAGTACAGGGGATTGAACCTAGGCCTTCACATGGAGTAACATTCCTTTTTATTTCAAGATAAAAGTCTCACTAGGTTACCTAGGCTAGGATCCTCCTGTCTCAGTCTCCCAGATTGCTGAAAACACAGATATGTAACACTAGCCATACAGAAGAGTTCTTTTTAAATGTGCTTTCTTTGCCGTGCTTGGCAAAAAGAACCAAGAAACAACACAAATATTTTAGAACTAAAATAACAGTTTAATGCCTCAGTTTGGATGAAATGTCCTCATAATCCATGTATTAAAGCTTTGGTCTCCAAAGAGCTGCTACTGGACAGCAGTAGAGATTTTTTTAATTGAATTCTTTATTGGTACAATTCATATACATCTCACAATCACATATAACATTGGGGAATTTGTACCAGTATATGACACAAGTTAATTCTCATTTTTACCCATATCCCTACCCACCCACACCTCCCCACCCCCTTTATACATACTCTTTTATTTTCTTTCTGAATCACGTTTATTTCTTCCCTCATTACATTCCCACACCAAATTTCCTATGGAAATTTCCCATTCTATAAAAACTGTTATACTTTCTAGAGCTCATTTGCATCTACAGGTGTTCATATCAAAGAGAAGATCCGGTACTTGCCTATCTGTGATCTGTTTATTTCACTTATTAGTATATCCTCCAGGTGTCTCCATTTGCACATAAATGAATTGATCTTGTCATTCTTTATGGCAGAATAATACTCCATTTTAGAAAAAACCCACACCTTCTTTATCCAGTCTCCTGTTGATGGGCATCTAGGTTGTTTCCAAGATTGGGCTATCATGAACTGAGCTCCTATGAACAAGGGTGTACATCTGTCCAATATGATTTTTAAAATTCTTTCGGGCATATTCCTAGCAGGGGGATAGCAGGATCAAATGGGACCCCTAGTCCTAGTTTTCTGAGAAATCTCCACACGTATCTCCACAATGGTTGCACAAGTCTGCAATCCCACCAACAGTGGAGAAGGGTTCCTTTCTCCCCACAGCCTCGCCAGCATTTATTGTTGGCTGATTTTGTGATAGAGGCATTCTTTGTGGAGTGAGATGAAATCTCAGTGTTGCTTTCATTTGTACTCTTGAATAACCAGAGATTTTTTTTTAAGAGTAGGAAAATTTTGAGAAAGAAAGCTTTTGCCTAAGACAGACAGAAGGGGAACCCAGTGGGTAAGCCACCCACCTCACTCTTCAGAAGGGTTTTATGAAGCAAAGCCACAAGGGGAGGCAAGTTTAAGTCAACCAGTAACATTACAAATATAGTTGCTTAGGTAATATTGGTAGAATGAGAAATCACAAAATGGAGAAAACCATGACCAACCAGTAAGATTACAATAAGTATAGCTACTTAGGCAATACTGACTAGATGTGAATTCAACAGAGAAATCAAGTTACGCAGCAAGCATATAGGGTCTTTAATCAGACTTTTCTAGGTGGATCAAGGTCTTGACCCTCCACCCCACAGACATCAATGGTCTTATATGGGTGGGGCCATTTCTCCTTTGGTAATGTTGACTTTCAGTGAAGGTCTGCTTGACTGTCCTCCATGTGGACTTTTCAAGGGCTGGCCCTAAACTATCTACCTAGCACATGTCTAACTAGCTTTTCTAGCTATAATATTTCCCCCTCTGAAGAGGTATCCCAAACTGCTGTAAGGGTGCAATGGGCTAAGACTGATCTAACTACTTCAGGCTGGAGAGGGCAGCAGTTTTAACTGGCAATCAGGCTCACTCCAGAGGGTCTATCTAAAGGCCCTTGGTAGACTAGCAGCGGAGACTTTTTTTTTTTTTTTTTGAGACAGGGTCTCGCTTTGTAGTTCAGGCTGGCCCTCAGCTCACTATGTAGCCCAGGCAAGCCTCGAACTCAGCAATCCTCCTGTCTCTGCCTCCCGAGTGTTGGGATGACAGGCGTGAGCCACTACGCCTGGCACTGTGGTATGTGGTGCTGATTGCTGGTTGACTGCTGGTGGGCGTGAGTCACCATGTCCAGCATTGTATGTGGTTACCAGGATCGAACTCAGGACCTTGCATTTGCGAGGCAGGTGCCGGAACCACTGAGCTAAATCTCCAGCCCAGCAGTGGAGATTTTTAAGAAATGGAATGTAGTGGAAAGCTTTCTAGTCATTAAGATAGGGCCTTGAAGGGGCCAACCAGATTCTGTCTGTCTCTGTTCTGTGGCTGCCTTTTCTCTGTCATAATAAAGTGAAATCATTTGTGTACCATATGATTCTGCTATGATGTGCTGCCTGGTAACAACTCTAAAAGCAATGGATCCACCTAATCATGGACTAGAAGTCTGAAATTGTGAGCCAAATAAGGTATTTTCATAAGTTAAGTGCGTCAGGTATTTTTACAGCAGAAAGTTGAGAAAATGGAAATAGAGCTTTTATAAGTGTAGAGAAGAAGAAGGGTTGGAGGGAAGGTTGGGGAAGGGGACAAAAAATATAATTAAAATGTGCTACATAAATACATGCACACATCTCCCATGATGACTGTAAAGATTATGCATTGTAAACATGTACTGATGAAAAATAAAAGTGAATAAACCATACACAAACAAAAAAGTTGACTGACACATTTAGGTTAGCATAGATTTAGATTACACTGCCACTGTCAAACACAATTTGACCTTAAATCTCCATGACTTTGCCCACTGATCGATCTATCATATCCCTGAGGTATGTTCATTAGAGAAGTTTATTTTTATGTAGTCGCTTAACTGTTAATACAACAGACAACACACATAATTATTTTTATGCAAACAAAACCGATTTTGTGCATTTCCCTGAGTTTATTAACAGTGTATAAAAACAACTTAAGATTTCCTGGCCAGATCAGCTAAAAACAAAAATCTCTTAGAATGCACACGGCAGCAGCAGCCTGCCCCCACCCTACCCCCAAACTGCACTGAGATGACCCAGACCCAAGAGGAGTTGGGCGCCATTTCCTGCATCCTTCCATACTGGAGCCACGCTGAGACCAGGCAAGATTTTAAAAAAGGGAATCTAGTTTCGCTTTTGCCATCTACTCCTAGATCCCTCCATGTATCTCTTGTCCCCACACTCTCTCCTTTCTTCCTGTCAGAACCAATACCCAGAAGTAAAGTACTCTGGCTGCCCTCTTTCTTCTCCTGTACTATTATAAGGTGTGCAAAGTTTCTAGCATACAGTTAGTACTATTATATATATGCCCTTTTATCCTCTGTTACCTGCTGGCATATATGAGGTTCTCGAGTGTAGGTGATCTTTATAAATCTGCTAACCTTATTTCATTCTCCTTCTGTCTCCCTATCTCCCTGATTCCCCAGTTACCTTTTATTCCCAAAGGGTTCTGGGGGTACATTTACAATCTACATGTTGTATACACACTGCTGATTAATTCTAAATTTTGGCATATGGACATAGAGGTAACTCATGAGCTCAAAGTCTTCAGAATAACAATTAACAAAACTTTTTCATTTTATTTACTGTGTTTAATACTGTTATTGGTACTGATTGTATTATCGTAACAAAGATGATGGGATTGCTCTATTCAAAAACCTCCCATGATGTGTCAGAACTGAGAACTCTCAAAGAGTCATTATAGATTCAAGGAAGACACCCCAGGAAGGTGCCACTTCCAAAGGGCCCCAGGTAATAGAAAGAAAGAGCCCTGCAACAAACACTACCCTATCATCAGGCAAAGACTTAAACAAATAACATTAGTAACAACAAAAGAGTAGAAATGAGAAAATATACAAAAACACACACAGAAAGATCACCACCACAGGGAAATTCAGAGAAAAGGGAAATAGAGCAAACTGAAACTCAAACACCAGGACTCTTTGGGATGGTAACTAAAGCAGATCTAGTAAAATGGAAATCAGAACTCATCTCTGAGATCAAAACAGAGATACTGTCCACTGAGAAAGACATCATTAAAGAAGAGATCAGTGAGATGATAGAAACCAAGACAGCAGAAGCAATGGAATCTTTCAAATAGCTTCAAGCAGAGCTCCAGGTGATGATGAAGAACGAAAGTTTGTGAAGTAGAATGAACAAAGCAGAGAACCGAATCTCAGACCTAGAGGACAGCAAAGCAGCCAATGAGCAGGAAAGACAATCTATGGAAAAGGGCAAGAGACCATGAGAAGAAATCAGTCCAACAGCTTCTAAGATGACTCAAAGAAAAATAATGTAAGACTGATTGGAGTCACTGAGGAAGCAGGAGACAGTGTAAAAGACTTAAAAAATACTGTTGTCAGAGATAACGGCAGAAAACTTCACAGGAAAAGAAATGGACATACAGATAAATGAGGCCTATAGGACTCCAAAAGGCCATGATGTAAAAATCTCTACACCTAGACATATAATTATCAAGGTTTCACAGACACAACAAAAGAATGAAATCAGTGAGAGAAAGGAAGAAAATCACCTACAAAGGGAAGCCCATTAGGATCACAGCAGACATTTCAACTCAAACACTCAACCCAAGGAGAGTCTGGAGGGGAGTATTTCAAGCATTGCAGTAAAACAACCTTCAACCTAGACTGTTGCATCCTGCAAAACTATCTTTCAGAATAGACAGGGAAATAAGATACTTCCATGATAAAGGACACATGAAAAAGTCACAAATACGAAACCTGCACTCCAAAACATTCTAAAGAACATCTTGGAAAAAAAACACAGAAAATTCCATACCCGTAAGACCCAGCAGAGTGAACTCACTGGGGCAAACAAGAAACTAAATAGAAAAGGGGAAAAGCAAGGAAGAAAAAAACCAAGAACAGGGAAACATGGCAGCTCTGAATATGTCCATATCAGTCATAACCATTAATGTCAATGGACTCAATGGGCCAATTAAAAGACACAGACTAGCAGGTTGGATTAAGAAGCAAGATCTACAATCTGCTGCATATAGGAAACACACCTAACTCAGAAGGAAACCAATAGACTGAAAATAAAGAGTTGGAAAACAATCCTCCACACCACAGGAAATGGCAAAAAAGCAGAAGTGGCTATCTTGTTTGCACATAAAATAGAGTTCAAACCCAAACTGATTAAAAGAGATACAGAAGGTCACTATATTCTTGTAAAGGGAACTATCCAGGAGAAAGAAATAACAATCATAAATATCTATGCATCAAACTCTAATGCACCCAACTTTATAAAACAAACATTAGTGGACATGAAAAGCCAGATAACCAAGAATACAATAGTAATAGGGGACTTTAATACTTCACTGTCACAAATTGATAGATCAACTGGCCAAAGAGTCAATAAGGAAATACTTGAGCTAAATCAAACTTTTGAGCAAATGGACTTAATAGATGCCTACAGAATATTTCACCCTACAAAGCCATAGTCTATATCCTTCTCAGCTGTTCGTGGAGCATTCTCCAAAACAGATCACATTCTAGTTCATTGAACAGGCTTAAGTAAATTGCAAAGGAACTGAAGTTATTCCCTGCATACTATCAGACCATAGTGCCTCGAAACTGGAGCTGATTAGCAAAAGAAATTCCAAGAGCCTCACAAACACATAGAAATTGAACAACACTCTGTTGACCAACCAATGGGTCACAAAAGAAATTAAAGAAGAAATTAAACAGTTTCTACAACTAAATGACAATCCCAGTACAACCTACAGGAATTTATGGGACACAATGAAAGGACTTCTACGAGGGAAATCCATAGCACTGAATGCCTACACTCGGAAAATAGAGCAAATTGAAATAAACAATCTAATGATGAACATCACACAATTAGTAAAAGAGGAGCAAGAAACCCAAAGCTGGTACTAGGGAGGAAATTATAAGGGTCAGAGCAGAAATTAATGCAATGGAGACAAAGAGAACAATACAAAGAATCAATGAATCACAGAGTTGGATCTTTGAAAGGATAAATAAAATATACAGACCCTTAGCCAACCTTATCAAACAAAGGAAGGAAAAGACTGAAATCCATACTATAAGGAATGAAAATGGGGAAATCATCACAGATCCAGTAGAAGTCCAAAGGATAATAAACACGTACTTTGAAAATTTGTACTCCAAAAACATGGAAAATCTAGAAGAAATGGATAGATACCTAGACACATATGAACTTCCAAAGCTGAACAAAAGGGTATAATAATGTTAAACAACCTGATATCAACCTGTGAAATTGAAAATGTAATAAAAAATCTACCAACAAAGAAAAGCCCTGGTCCTGATGGCTTCACTGCTGAATTCTACAAAACTTTTAAAGAAGAGTTAATGCCAGTACTTCTCAACCTTTTTAATGAAATCGAAAGGGAAGCAGTACTCCCCAAATCATTCCTTGAAGCAACCAGTACCTTGATTCCAAAGGAAGAAAAAGATCCCACCAAAAAAGAAAACTATGGGCCAATCTCTCTAATGAACATCGATGCAAAAATCCTCAATAAAATACTGGCAAACAGAATACAGAGAGTTATCAAGAAAATCATATACCCTGATCAAGTCGGATTTATCCCAGGGATGCAAGCCTGGTTTAACATATGTAAATCAATCAATATAATACACTATTTTAAAAGACTCAAGAACAAAAACCATATGATCATCTCAATAGATACAGAAAAAGCATTTGACAAAATCCAACACACATTCATGATCAAAACCCTACAGAGAATCAGAATAGATGGACTTTTTCTCAATCTGATATAAGCCATTTACTTAACCAACAGCTCAATCTGATATAAGCCATTTACTTAACCAACAGCCGGCATCATATTTAATGGGCAAAAACTGAAACCTTTCACACTAAGATCAGGAACGAGACAAGGATGCCTGCTGTCACCACTCTTATTCAATATAGTACTGGAAACATTAGCCATAGCAATGAGGCAAGACAAAGATAAAAAAGGAATAAAGATAGGAAAGGAAGAAGTTAAACTGTCATTATTTGCCAATGATATGATACTCTATCTAGAGGACCCCATAAACTCAACCAAAAGACAGCTAGACTTAATTACCAAATTTAGCAGTGTTGCTGGATACAAGGTCAGTGCTCAAAAATCAACAACCTTTGTCTACACAAACAACAGACTCACTGAAAGAGAAATTGGGGAATCAACCCCTTTTACAATACCACCCAGAAAAATGAAATATCTAGGAATCAATCTAACAAACGAGGTGAAAGACCTCTACTCTGAAAACTATAAGACTGAAAAAGGAGATAGAAAAGGAGATCAGAAAGTGGAAAGACATCCCTTATTCCTGGGTAGGGAGAACCAACATCGCCAAAATGGCTATACTCCCAAAACTACTATACAGATTCAATGCAATTCCAATTGAAATTCCAACATTATACATCACAGAGCTACAGAAAATCATCCAAAAATTCATCTCAAACCACAAGAGACCTAGAATAGCAAAAGCAATTCTAAGCGACCATGACATGGCAGGGGGTATTACAATCCCCAATTTAAAACTCTACTATAAAACCACTGTGATAAAAACTGCATGGTACTGGCAAAGTAACAGACCCGAGGACCAGTGGAATACATTAGAAGATTCAGAAACAACCCCCTATTCACTAAGCCACCTTATCTTTGACAAAGGAGCCAAACATCCTCAATAGAGGAAAGACAGCCTCTTTAACAAATGATGCTGGAAAAACTGGGCTTTAACCTGCCAAAAACTAAAGCTAAACCTATCTCTTTCACCATGCACAAAACTAAATTCACAATGGATTCGAGATTTAAACATTAAAACAGAATAAACATGCTAGAAAACAGGTTGGGTAAAACCCTTGGAGACACTGGCTTAGGCAGAGACTTCATGAATAAAACCCCTATCGCACAAGAACTAGCAGAAAGAAACAACAAATGGCATCTCATCCTACTAAAAAGCTTCTGCACAGCAAAAGAAATCACTGACACCGCTAAAAGACAACCAACAACATGGGAAAAAGTCTTTACTAGCTGTTTGTCACACGAAGGGCTATTATTTACAATATACAAGGAACTTAAACAAATCAGTAACCCTAAGTTGAAAGACCCAATTCAAAAGTGGGTATCTGAAATGAACAGACACTTCTCAGAGGCAGAAGTCAAAGCAGGCAAGAAGCATATGAAGAAATGTTCAACATCACTGGTCATTTGGGAGATGCAGATGAAAACAACACTGAGGTTCCATCTCACTCCACAAAGAATGGCTGCTACTGCAAAATCAACCAACAATAAATGCTGGCGAGGCTGTGGGGAGGGAAAAAGGAACCCTTCTCCACTGCTGGTGGGATTGTAGACTTGTGCAACCATTGTGGAGATCATTGTGGAGATTCCTCAGAAAACTAGGACTAGAGGTCCCATTTGACCCTGCTATCCCCCTGCTAGGAATATACCCAAGGAATTTTTAAAAATCACACTGGAAAGACAGATGTACACCCTTGTTCATAGCAGCTGAGTTCATGATAGCCCAATCTTGGAAACAATCCAGATGCCCATCTACTGGAGACTGGATGAAGAAGATGTGGTTTTTTAAAAAAACGGAGTATTACTCTGACATAAAGAATGACAAGATTCAGTGCTGGGCGTGGTGGCTCATGCCTGTAATCCCAGCCCTAAGGAGGCAGAGACAGGAGGATTGCTGAGTTCAAGGCTTGCCTGGGCTACATAGTGAGCTCAGAGCCAGCCTGAACCCTGAACTACAAAGTGAGACCCTGTCTCAAAAAAAAAAAAAAAAGAATGACAAGATTCATTCATTTATGTGCAAATGGATACACCTGGAGGTCACAGTAATAAGTGAAATAAACAGATCACAGATATGCAAATATTGGATCTTTTTTTGATATGAGCACCTATACATGTAAAGGAGTTCCAGAATGTATGATAGTTTTGGTACAATGGGAAATATTCAAAGGGAATTTGGTATGGGTTCATAATGAGGGGAAGGAATACATGATTTGGAAAAAAATAAAAGAGCATGTATATAGGGGGTAAGGGGACTGTGGGTGGGTAGGGATGTTGGTAAAAATGAGAATTGACCTGTGTCACATACTGGTACAAATTCCCCAATGTTGTGTATGATTGTGTGCTGTATATAAAATGTACCAATAAAGAATTCAATTAAAAAATATCTCAATAAGTATTTACCCAAGAACTTGACCAACACCATCATCAGGTAATCTTAACACTACCATACAAGACAGCTATTTCTTTTTTAAGGGAGAAAACTGAGCACATGAAGTTAATGATTTGCCACCCTATAAAGGAGTCAGAATAGATTCGAATCTAGAGTCATTTCTAATCCTACTACCTCTGAACTTTTTTTTTTTTTTTTTTGAGACAGCATCTCGCTTTGTAGTTCGGGCTGGCTCTGAGCTCACTATGTAGCCTAGGGAAGCTTTGAACTCAGCAATCCTCCTGTCTCTGCTTCCCGAGTGCTGGGATTACAGGTGTGAGCCACCACGCCCAGCACTGTGGTACGTGGTATTGATTATTGGTGGGTGTGAGTCTCCACGCCAAGCATTGTATGTGGTTTCCCGGGATTGAACTCAGGACCTTGTGCTTGCGAGGCAGGCTCCGGAACCACTGAGCTAACCTCTGGCCCTACCTCTGATCTTTTGCAGTAAAGAGTTTGCACTTGTTGGATTATTCTGAGGCTAGATTATTCTGAGGCTAGTGTGTATGGTATCATTTTAAACATTAATTTTTTTGTGATTTATTACAGAAATGTATAATGTATAATGCAACTAATTATTTTTAAAACTATTTTAATTTTAATAATTTACCTGTATAATCTCAATTAGAATACAGAAATACAATCTATCAATTGGAATCTTTACACATCTTTGTTCTTTCCTAATCTTATACATTCTTTCACTGTTGCCATTATCATGGGTGGTTAGTATTTTGACTAATATACAATACTTACCTTATTTGTGATAGTAAATAAAAGGCTGTTAACATTTCTTGCTTAAAAAAAGAAATGTATTTTATCACATTAGGAAGGATGTCTATCCATTCCTAGTTTGCTGATTTTTTCATCATGAGTGAGAATTATAGTACTTATCAAATCCATCTGCTGAGCCAACTGAATAGTTTTATTTATCAGTTAATAGCATATATGATGCTTTTCTGAGGGGAGCAGAGCAGGATCTCACTAGACAGTTTGGTCTTACCTTTAATTTACTATGTACCTAAGGCTGGCCTTGAACTCATAGTGATCCTCCTGCCTCAGCTTCCTAAGGGCTGGAATTAAAACATATACCACATACCCAGCATATGATATACTTTTAAAAAAGAAAATCTTTATTTACTTATTTCTTTGAAACAGGATCTCATTATTCAGTTCAGGCTGGCCCTGAACTTACTACATAGTCGAGGGTGGCCTGAAACTTGCAGCAATCCTCCTGCCTTAGCCACTCAAATGCTACAATTATAGGCACTACACCCAGCAAGAAAACTTTGCTTATATTGATCAAATCTAGTATTGCTGAATAAATTCAGCTGTGTCATTATATCTTTTATTTATTGTTTGTTTGTTTTCTGAGACAGGGTCTTGCTTCATAGTTCAGGCTGGCCCTGAGCTCACTATGTAACCCAGGCAAGCCTCAAACTCAGCAATCCTCCTGGCCTTGCCTCCCAAGGGCTGAGAACACAGGCATGAGCCACCATGTGTGGCAAATGGTTCTGATTGCTGGTGGGTGTGAGTCACCACACTTGGTTTTGTTGTATGTAGTTACCGGATTGAACAGGGGACCTTGCGGTTACTAGGCAGGTGCTGCAACCACTGACCTAATCTCTGGCCCTTTATTTATTTTTCAGAAAGAACTTCATTATATAGTTCAGGATGGTCTTGAATTCACTATGATTTCAAGCCCAAACTGGTCCCAAACTCATAGTGATCCTCCTGCTACAGCATTCTGAGTGATGAGTCCTACCACCCAAAATTTTCATTATATCTTTTATAATAATGCTAGACACAGTGTACTTGTATTTTGTTTAGTTTTAATACTTAAGTATATTAGATTCATACTATGGACAGAGGAGCTTTACTATTTTCTGTAGAAGGCTGCATACTTTTGATCCCCAAGAGTGATAAAAGCATAGCTCACAGAATTAAAAAAAAAAGTATAGTTCATGGATACAGTGCTTGCTTATCATGCATAAAGCTCTTGAGTTTGGTCCCCAGCACCACTATCAACCCCTACCCCCAAAAAAACCAAGAAACTGACACCTTTGGTTTCAGAGTTTTTTTTGTTTTTGTTTTTTTTTGAGACAGGGTCTCGCTTTGCAGTTCAGGCTGGCCCTGAGCTCACTATGTAGCCCAGGCAAGCCTGGAACTCAGCAATCCTCCTGCCTCTGCCTCCGAGTGTTGGGATTACAGGCCTGAGCCACCACGCCCGGCACTGTGGAATGTGGTGCTGATTGCTGGTTGATTGTTGGTGGGCGTGAATCATCACGCCCAGCGTTGTTGTATGTGGTTACTGGGATCGAACTCAGGACCTTGCACTTTAAAGGCAGGCACCCGGAACCTCTGAGCTAAATCTCCGGCCCTGGTTTCAGAGTTTTTAAGTGCAAAGATTTTTAACTTAATTTCTTTAAAGGCTCTATGGTTTAATCAGCACTTTAAATCCTGAATCAGCTTTGTATTTTTACAATTTTCAGGGAATCTGTTCATCTAAAATTTTAAATATTATTTGCAGAAAGCTATCATATATTTTTTTTTTTTTTTTTGAGACAGGGTCTCGCTTTGTAGTTCAGGCTGGCTCTGAGCTCACTATGTAGCTCAGGCAAGCCTTGAACTCAGCAATCCTCCCGTCTCTGCCTCCCGAGTGCTGGGATTACAGGCGTGAGCCACCATGCCCGGCTTTTTTTTTGAGACAGGGTCTCGCTTTGTAGTTCAGGCTGGCCCTGAGCTCACTATGGTGCCCAGGCAAGCCGCCGCGAACTCAGCAATCCTCCTGTCTCGGCCTCCCGAGTGCTGGGATGACAGGCGTGAGCCACCACGTCTGGCATTGTGGTATGTGGTGTTGATTGTTGGCGGGCATGAGTCTCCACGCCCAGCATTGTATGTGGTTACCGGGATCGAACTCAGGACCTTGTGCTTGCGAGGCAGGCACCGGAACCACTGAGCTAACCCTCCGGCCCAAGCTATCATATATTCTTTTTTAAAAACTTTGTATTACTTACTCTACACCAGTATATTTACTTAAGTCTTTCTGTTCTGTTCTTGGTAATCTTACTACAGACTTGCCTATTTTACTAATACTGTAATTTCAATAAAACAACTTTAGAAAAGGCCAAGGATTTAGGTCAAGTGGTACTATGCATACCTTGCAAGCGTCAGGGCCTGATTCTGATTCCTAGTACCAAAAGACAACAAAACAAACAAACAAACAAACAAACAAAACCAATTTTAGAACTTATTGGTATTTTGTAGTACTGTATAGGTTTCCTTTCTACAGAATTAATTTACCTGATTCACTTATCATCTTTTTTCTTTTTTATTCTTATTCACTTATGCTAGATTTCTTATTCACTTCCTTCAGCTCCTCTTCTTTTCTAAAAAGAAACAGCTATAAATTTGATTTTTTGTTTTGATATGTTCTGTTTTCATTATTATTATTCAGTTTTAAGTACTTTAACTTTGCTATGCTAATTTTGTTTTTAACCTGTGTGCTTATTTTAAAATTTCTAATTGTTCTGGATTTAAATTTTTATCTTTTCATTATTAGTTGATAGCTACAGTCAAAAATATGATTTATGGCCAGGCGTGGTGGCTCACGCCTGTAATCCCAGCACTCCACTCGAGAGGCAAAGACAGGAGGATTGCTGAGTTCGAGGCTTTCCTGGGTTACATAGTGAGCTCAGGGCCAGCCTCAACTACAAAGCGAGACCCTGTCTCAAAAAAAAAAAAAAGATTTATGCAATAACCATTCAAATTTACTGAAATTTGGTTAACCTATTCAGGGTATCTCCTGTTACTCAGGAGCTATTCATATTCCACATTCCTATTCCCCAATAAATTTCCCTCTTCTAAAAAAAAGGAAAATAAATTTATTTTATGGCTAAATTGGTGGTAAATATTTTGGAAAGAGTATACATTTTCTAATTGTAGAGTATGTGTATCAAATTTGTAGTAAGTGGAGTAACAACCACCAAAACATATTCACATCCCAATCCACAGACCAAAATGGCAAGAGATTCTGCAGATGTGATTAACAATCCTGACATGGAGAGATTAACCTGAATTAATGTCTGGATTATGTCAGTAGGCACTTTAATATAATCACAATGACCCTTTTATGGTTTAGAACTAAAAAGTCCGCAAGGCTATAGGGACGCTACAGGCAATTTGCTGTTAGAAGGTAGTCTGGCCAGAGGAGTTCCCTTCCTTTTCCAGCAACTACCATGACTCTCTCTGCTTCCTGGCCACCATGGCCTGAGCAGCTTTCCTCTGGCCAGGCCCTTCTGTCATGCTGTTTCTATGTTTAAACCCAGTCAAACATGCACTAAAACTTCTGAACTGTGAGTCAAAATAAAACTTTCCCTTAAGCTAGAGGTCTCTCTCTCAGAATTTTGACCCAGTAATAATGAAAGTGACTTAGACCGATTCCAATCAAGGCAGGCAAGAAAGCCAGTCACAGTGGCACATGCCCGTAAACCTAGCACTCTAGGAGGCTAAAGCAGGAGGACAGAAAGTACTGCCCCATCCTGGGCAACTCCAGAAGACCCTATCTTAAGAATAAAAAAGAGCTAGATAAATAGCTCCATGCAAAGCCTTTGGGTTCAATGCTGAGGTTGGGTGGGACAAAGGTCAAAGAAAGAATGGACAGATTAAAGAAGGAAGAGGGCCATCAGTCACAAAATAGCAGTGGCCTCTAGAAGGTAAAAAGGGAAGGAACCAGATTCTTTAGACTATCCAAATAGTCTGGTTGGCTAACACCCTTACTTTAGACTTCTTAGCTCTGAAACTATAAGAGAATAAATAAATTTGCATTGTTCTAAACTAGTAAGATTATAGTAACTTGTTTCAGCAGCAAAAGGAAACAGATACACTTTGAAAAAGTATTCAAGTCTTCTGTATTTTTCACTTCACTTCTGTCTGCTTATCTAACAACTAAGAGGAGGTGGCTCCCACTCTAAAGGGAGTAGAAACATTCAATTTTTCTGTAAAGTACCATGTATTTAACATATTAGAAGCTCCTGTATAATTTATCCCTGTCCAACCTCTTATAATTTTGAGATGATGTGAATTCCTTTTTATCTCTGAAATAATCTCAACAATCCATCATATCAGAAAACAACAATTCTTCAATTATTTTCCTGCTGTATATTTCTGTAACCTTTTGTTTAGTTTTGTTTTTTTTTTTGTTTTGAGACAGGGTCTCACTTTGTAGTTCAGGCTGGCCCTGAGCTCACTATGTAGCTCAGGCAAGCCTGGAACTCAGCAATCCTCCTGTCTCTGCCTCCTGAGTGCTGGGATTACAGGCATGAGCCACCATGCCCGGCACTGTGGTATGTGGTATTGATTGCTGGTGGGCATGAGTCTCCATGCCCAGCATTGTATGTGGCTACCGGGGATTGAACTCAGGACCTTGCGCTTGCGAGGCAGGCACCGGAACCACTGAGCTAACCCTCCGGCCCTAGTTTTCTTTTGCTTTTATATTTACTCAGGTTTAACAAAAAATAAAGCAAATACCTTCAGTAAATTTGCTAACCAAAGAGTGCAATCCAACACAACAAAAAGCATGTCCCTCAAAAAATCAACAAACTGAAGGAGAGTTTAACATTACAGAAATTTCCCTTACCCTTAAAAGACCCAGTTAGAAGATACTTAATTAGCCACAACACAATGCCTACCAGCTAAAGCAGCATCCTCTTCACTTTCTGAGCCATACTGAAGTGCCATGGTAATTGCTGATAAGCGACCCCCTTGGACTGCTCTTTTATTACTGCAAAGAAAAACAAGCAATCAGAAAATAAAAAAGATGTTATAATAATTTGATTACATGAAACAGTAATTGTTAACAAAGTACTACTATCAAAGAAAAGTATTTTCTAAACTAGAAATGCTGTTGCATGCCTGTCATCTCAGGCCGCTAGGAGGATCACAGGTTTGAAACCAGCCTGGTAAGGCCCCATCTTGAAAAAAGAAAAAACAAGGCTGGAGTCATACCTGTAGACTTCACACCAAGTCACATACTCAACCCTTTATTATTTTTTTTTACTTGAGAAGGGCTCTTGTTAAGGTGCCCACAATGGGCTTGAACCTCTGATCCTTCTGCTTCAGCCAACCACAGTGCTGAGATTATATGCATGCCACCAGTACACCTAGCTTTTATTTTATGATATTCTTCACAATCGATGTTGGCCAGGAAACACTTTTTTTCTTTTCAGAAAACAGGGAACAGTGGTAGAAAGCTGAGAATAGGCCACTGGCAATTTGCTTTTTATTTAAATATAACACTACTGCTTAATTTTATGAGAAGTAAAAGATTCAGTCACAATTACTGCTTATAATGAGATGTTCATTCATTAAGACACTCATAATTTAACACTCATACAAAAATTTTATTATGAACACAAAATTAAGTCACTTAATACAAATAAGCATTTACTTTGTCATATATGTAACTAATATTAAATCCTGCCTGATAATGTTTAAACATTATATGAGGTGAACTAAGACCTACTATAGTCCTTTAACCTTTATATAAATCATTTGATAACAAGTTCTCATAATAACCCAAAAATATGTCAAGATAACCATCAAGTAAAAAATAGTGTGCTGGTTACAAGCATGGTTTAACTCTTAGACTAAATGTTCTCTCACCGGTAATACTTGCTAGTAGAGTTTCTCTCTTCACCAAGGCTGCCTTTACTGTGTGAAGAACTCGTGAGTCGGGCTGCAGCCAAATTTGATGCCGTCCTATCCAGAGAAATTTTTAAAAAATAATCATTTTCTTTTTCTGGTTCAGATGCAATCTCACTATATAGTTCAGGATGGCACTGAACTCACTATACAGCCCAGGTTTGCTTTGAATTTAAACTAATCAATCCTCCTGCTTCAGCCACCTAAGTGCTATGATTACAGGTGTATGCCACAATGGCCAGGTGTTTTCTTCTTTTTTTTCCCTTCTCACCAGGGACTGATCTCAGAACCCTGCACTTGCCAGGCAGGTAAAATAACACTTAGCTAAATCTCGGCCCCCTTTTCTTCTTCCCTTGTATCTTTCTGACTTCTGTACAGCAGGCCCTGCTCTAAAATCTGGGGACTCTGCAGAAGTAGACAGACAAAGGATGATCACTGGGAGGCTACAGTCATTGTAGAACTAAAAATCATGGTATTTAAACAAATAGGAAGGCAAGAAGAAATCTATGAAAGTTACTGAACCTTGCCATTTTAGTTAAGGGAAATGAATCCCACAACTAAGATTTATTCAAAGTTATAGTCCTAGTAAGGGAAAAGCCAGAATGAGGGTTTCAGATCTGCTGGCCAAGTATCTTTATTGCAACTTATAGACAAATACTACTACATATCATATACAAATAGCACATTATATATACTTATGTACATAATATATGTAACATATATACTTGTGTTTGTATAAGACAGTAAGAATACATGGTGATTTTAACAAAATTTCTTGTTTTTTTCAGACAGAGTCTCGCTTTGTAGTCCAGGCTGGCCTTGAACTACAGCAATCCTTCTGCCTTTGTCCTGCCTCAGTCTCTCTAGTGCTCGGATTACAGGTATGTGTATTCATGCCCAACTCAAAATGTTTCTTTTTTAAATAAAGCTCTTTAGCTGCAGTGAAGGGGTCAGATAAGAGCTACCTCTATTCTTTTCAGAATCACATTACCATCAGTAAATATAATCTTAAAATGCAACATAAATCTCACTTTCCACTGTACTCATATCATGACCTAAAAAATTTACAAATATAAAAGCACAAGGATCTTACATGTTTTTTAACCTACCTTATTCGAAGACTTGACTTAGCCATTTCATGATGTTCAATCTCTGCTTTTTTCATATAAAATATTTTTTTAATTGAATTTGCATCCTGTCAAGACAAAATTTCTTGACTTAATAAAAGGAATTTAAAGAAAAGTTTAAGGGCCAGAGATTTAGCTCAGTGGTTCTGGTGCCTGGAGCCTGCCTTGGAAACCCAAGGTCCTGAGTTCAATCCCTTGGTAACCACATACAACGCTGGGCATGGTGACTCACACCCACCAGCAATCAATACCACATACCACAATGCCGGGCATGGTGGCTCACGCCCATAACCCCAGCACTCAGGAGGTAGAGACAGGAGGAATACTGAGTTCAGTGCTTGCCTGGGCTACATAGTGAGCTCAGGGCCAGCCTGAACTACAAAGCGAGATGCTGTCTCAAAAAAAAAAAAAAGTATAAAATGCCCTCACTCCAGTACTGAGTACCTTTCACAGAACTCTTTCCACTTGGAGCCAATTCTGTTCAATAGTCACAAACCTGCATCCTCTTTTTTTCTAAGTTTCCAAAACATCTTACAAAGTAGTCACTTTTAAATACAAGATAGAGGTCCTTAATTCTTTCACAATTAGTCAAGTAAAACAAATATCTAATGGTAAAGTACAATGAAATCTACTTGGGTACACTAATCTAAAAATTGAAGCCAAGATTCTAAATGCTGCATTATGCATACAAATTAATTAAGCACAAAGGTATTTGCTTAAATTAACTGCACACTAATATAACTGAAAGTTGTTCTATAAAATTTTTAGAGAAAAACCAAAAAATAAAATTCTTATATCTATCAATAATCAGCCACTACACTGTAAAAATGTCCTGTCACAGACTTAGAATACAAGAACTTTATAATTCATTTTTTCTGATTTTTCTTCAAAGCTTCTCAAAAGATAAAAGTTAGCATTAATAATAACAATTTTAAGTATATGGGTGTGTTCAGAAAAATCTAACACTTTTAATACCAAAATATTTCCTGAATATCTCTTCATAAATTCCTAGTGATTTAATCAAAGAAATTTCTACAAGCAACTATTATAAAACTACAAAATTTCTAAGAGAAAACTATAAGGTGACAACTATAAGGTGTATGCATATTACACTACAAAAGTTGCTTTTAATATTTATGAAGTTTAAATGCAGGAAATAAATCAATACATAAGATGCATCAAAAATTATGTTTTTCTGGCATAAGAATAAATATTTAGACAAATGGAATAGAACCAAGACTTGTGAAGTAAATTCTTACTATGATTTTTCAACAAATATACCAAGATAAATCAATAAGGAAAGAATAATATGTTCAATACATGGTGCTGGGGTACTATCTCAGGCAAAAGAATGAATTTGAAGCCCTACCTTACTTATATAAAAGTTAACTCAAATTGGATCAAAGGCTTAAATGTTAAGAGTTAAAACTATAGAACTCTTAGAAGAAAAGATAGGCATACATTTTCATGACCTTGGAATATGTGATAGTTTCTTTGACATCTAAAAATACAAGTAACCAAAAAAAAAAGGGACAAACTGGACTTCATTAAAATAAAAAATTTGAGGAAATCAAAGGACAGTATCATAGGGTCTAGAGATTTAGCTCAGTGGTTCTGGCACCTGCCTAACAAGCACAAGATTCCAGGTTCGATCCCAGTAACCACATACAAC
>PVIC010013527.1:18829-38028 GCA_004025085.1 Thryonomys swinderianus
CAAAAAAAAAAAAAAAAAAAAAAAAAGTATCATAAAAGTGAAAGGGAATGGGAAAAAAATACTTGAAAATTATATATCCTATAAAGGTGTGATAACTAGGATATAAAAAGAATCTTACAGGGCCGGAGGGTTAGCTCAGTGGTTCCGGCACCTGCCTCGCAAGTTCAAGGTCCTGAGTTCGAGCACCGGTAACCACATATAATGCTGGACGTGGAGACACACCCACCAACAATCAATGCTGCATACTACAATGCTGGACGTGGTGGCTCATGCCTGTAATCCCAGCACTCGGGAGGCAGGGACAGGAGGATTGCTGAGTTCGCACCGGCTTGCCTTGGCACCATAGTGAGCTCAGGGCCAGCCTAAACTACAAAGCGAGACCCTGTCTCAAAAAGCAAAAAAAAAAAAAGAATCTTACAATTTCACAGATAAAAAAGAGAAATAACCCAATATAAAAGCTGGGCAAATGATCTGAATAAACATTTCTCCAAAAAAGGCATATGATGGCCAATATGCACTTGAAAAGATGATCATCATACAGAAAGGCAAATCAAAACCACAGTGACATAAAAAGCAAGTGTAAGCGACAATGTGGAAAAATTCTAATCCTTGTACTTTGCTGATGCAAAAATAGTGACTCTGGGAAAATTTGTTGGTTCCTCAGAACACTAAATATATACAGTTAATATGATCAAACAATTCCATTCCCTAGCACATATTCAAGTAAAAAAAGAATATATGTTCACATACAAGCTCATATACTCTTAACAGTATTATTCACAATAGGTAAAAAATGGAAACAATACCAACTGATGGACAGTGAAATAAAATAGGATACACATAAAGAGTTATTCAGCAGTATGAAAAATGAAGTGCTGGCACATGCTACAATATAGATGAAATTTGAAAACATTATGCTAAATGAGGAAATTACAAAACAAAGGAATCCAAACCCATAGTATTATATGATTCCACTTGTATGAAAAGTCCAGAATATGTAAATGTATAGACACAGAAAGTAGATGGTGGCCAGAAAGGCCAAGGGAAATGACACAGAAATGAGTGACTCCTAACTGACAGGAATGATGACTGTACAACTGTATGGATACACTAAAATTAATAAACTATATACTTTCAATAGGTGAAATCTATAGTATATGACATATCTTGATAAAGTTGTTATACAAAAATTACTGACTCTAAATGAAAATATCTACTAATATCAATGAAAATAGCAACAGCAAAGAACTAACCTTGAATACTTGAGAACCAGGCTCATTGTAAGTTTTGGCATTTTTTGCTAGGAGATCTATATCTTTGGCCATTGCATGAATACTTTTGTAGCTTCCATTCTGCAGTAAACAACAAAACATAGCACTTCCTCTTAACAAGTTAATCAGTATAACCTTTAAAAAAGAAAGCCCTTTTTTTTTTGGAGACAGGGTCTTGCTTTGTAGTTCAGGCTGGCCCTGAGCTCACTATGTAGCTCAAGCAAGCCTCAAACTCAGCAATCCTCCTGCCTCTGCCTCCCTAATGCTGGGATTACAGGCACAAGCCACCACGGCCACAACTTCACATATTTTTAAACTGTTAGCAGAAGGCAAGATTTTTTGGAAAGTATATATGTGAACAATATTAAAATCTTTTTCTCTTTTACAAATTACAACTACTGCCCATTTACAAACAAATGTTTGTGGCAGATAACAAAAGAGAAGTACATTATCTTCATAAACAACTTAATTTCAACAAATCAAATAAAATAAAAGTGTTATTTAGCAAACACATGGTGTTTACAATAAATACTAATTCATTAAAGTAGATTTCCTAGTGTAAAACTAAAACACCTTCTAATTACCTGGACCACTTGGGTTAAAATATAATACCAGTTCAGTATAGAGTTTAACATTTTGTAAGTACCTAGAGTGTGCCTAAGTGGTTATATCTTAAGTTTCACTCAGTAAAAATAACCCAGGGCTATTCATATAGTGGCCCCAAATTACAAAGGAAAGGTATGTAGGACATGTGAGGAAAAAGGCACACAAGAGTAATGGTTAATACACAGAAATATACAGGACAAGTTCTAGAGACTAAGGAAATCAAATTAAGGGGAGTGAAAGGGAGGGAAGAGTAGAACTGTAACACAAACTGCATACATAGGATAAGGCCAAATGAGGCAAAATCCAGAAAGCCAAAGGACTGTTGCTGCTTATTTGCTGTGTGGGATCCAACATCTGAATACTCATCTTACATGGAAGGAATACCAAAACAGGTGGGAGGATGGACCCTACCTCACACAGGGGTGAAAGGTGGCATATATTCAGCAGGGTAAATGGTCATCACCACAGGTCACCTAACTGATGCTTGGATACTGAGTGACTAAAATAATGGTCAGGGAATGAGTAACAGGATTGCATTCCTGATTTCTGCAGAGTACAGTCTAACACTGGACCAGTAAACAGGAATCTGGGCTACACAGTGGCCAAAGACAGAGGCAACAGCAATGGTACCACAAAGTTGTTCTGGGTAATCATGGCTGTGTCACAATGTCCTTGAGTTCCACTACCAAAGGGTAGTTCACCAAAGCTTTCCATTCCAGTAACTCTATAAAGATCTAACACCCTTTTCATAAGTTATTTTACTGCTTTAGTCAGAGTTGATTATTGTTGAGCAAGTATATGTCATGACAGACTTTTCAGGCACAGCAAAGTCTCTAAGGAGTGGGATGGCAGGAAGAAGGCCAGGGATCAGCAGCCAAGATGAGAAAAGATTAAATTTTGTTAGAGTGGTAGGAGTATTAATAATTTGAACATAAGATGACAAGAACTTGATCAAGGTGATTCCAAAAGATGACTTAGGTTTTTGGAAGAAAGGACAAGATAAAGTCAAGAGGTCATAGAGAACACTGGATAAGACTAATATATGTTTTAAAATCTGATTTTTTTCAGAATTATGAAACTAAAAATAGTCAGATCTTAGGACTCTATGAGACAAATATTTTCTATAGTAGTTACTGGGAAACTTAAAAACCAAATGATAATTTAGGGAGTCTGAATGGATTGGGAACCTGTGTTTTAACATTCTATGAAATGTATGGAACCAATACTATTAAATTGTTACTCTTTATTACTTTCTTAGAATTTAAAACCAATAATTTTTTTCCCTCCTGAGAAACCAGTGTGCTTCTGTCTGATTACTTAACGAGACTATGTAACATATTAAGTTTTCTGTTTTGCTTTATCTTCTAGGATCAGCAAACCTTTCTTTACCCTAGGAGGAAAAATAACTCACTGACTAGGGCCTCACATGTGTTTAGTGGTTTTGTATATATCATCACTGATCATCCTTAACTCAGCAAAGTGGTCATACTATACCCACATACAGTAGAGGAAAGGCAAGTCACCTGACTGATGTGACACAGCTAGAAAACCAGAGCTGAAAAAAGAACCATGTCAGTTTTCCTCTGAAAACTTTATTTCTGATATAAATTGGAGCTTTCTTTGTACTGTATATTTAACATCTGATCATCAGTCTGTAAATCCTAATCATTCATTCATACCTATCTCTGAATGGAACAGTAAATGCAAAGGTTAAGAGTACAGGCTCTGCTGATAAACTGTTTGTACTGAAATTCTAGCTCTTGTCACTAGGTGGTAACTTGTGCAAGTTACTTAATTATCTTCAAGCTTCAGCTTTCTGGTCTGTTACATGGGAATAATAATAGTAATATACTTCTTGGGAGTTTTATTAAGAATCACAGGTAATATATATATAAATTATTTAGAGGAATGCTGGGTTCATGGCACGTGTGTATGTGTTTGTAGCAGCTACTGAAGCTACAGAAGCTGTGAATGGGCAAAGGGTAGAAAGTATTGAAGAGAACAAAGTATTTTCATTGACTTTATACTCATCTAGGCTAAGATAACTTACCATAAGAGATCCTAAAGCTACTTGAAAGTAGCTAAAAATAAACAACAAAGTTCTTATTGCCCATTTATCTTTCATAATCAGAAATGGCAGTATTTTTTTCTGGTGCTGAGAATCTAATGCAGCACCTTGCACATGGCAGATAAACTCTCTACCACTAAGCTATACTCCCAACCTTAATTTCTGTCTTAAGACTTACCCAGAGCTATCATCAGTACTTATTTGTTATTTGATAATAATATCCCTTAGACATCTGCTTCTCTGCTTTCTAAAAGCCTCTTAAAAAGGCTGACATAAGTGCTCTAAACCACATAATATGACATATGGTCACCTTCATACCTGTATCCTCTGGGCAATGGTCTTCAGATCTATAGGCTCCTTAATTATTGCATAATAGTCTGGATATTGCTGGAAGACAAAAACCCAAGTATGCTCAAAGAGCGCAATTATCCCATTCAGGAGAAGACAAAAAGTACACTGACAATCTGTCCTTTGACCAATAAATCAGGCAGGCTTGTGAGATTCATGGCTAAAAAACATAGCAGTTATCAAGCAAAAATAATGTGATTTTAAGAAGTTTAAGAAGTTTTACGCAATATGCAACAGGTTGGTGCTTGAAAGTTATTACTATCTAACTAATATACTATGTTTTAAAAATTCTAAATTCAAACCGGGTGTGGTGGCTCATGCCTGTAATCCCAGCACTCAGGAGGCAGAGACAGGAGGATTGCTGCTGAGTTCGAGGCTTGCCTGGGCTACATAGTGAACTCAGAGCTAGCCTGAACTACAAAGTGAAACACTGTCTCAAAAAAAAAAAAAAAATTCTAAATTCACAGAATCAGTTTTTAAGGGCCCAAAATATCTATTCCTGGAAATAAAGCAGAAGAGTTTTTGGGTTTTATTGAGACAGGATCTTGCTCTATACTTCACACTGGCCCTGAACTCATTATGCAGCTCAGGTTAACCTCGGATTTACAGCAATCCTCCTGACTGTCTTCCAAATGCTGGGATTACAGGCCATGCCCAGTATTGTGGTAAGTGATACTGGGGATGAACTCTGGACCTTGAGCTTGCCAGATACATGCCCCAGAACAACTGAGCTAAAATCCTGGCCCCAACTGACTTTTTTTTTTTTTTGCTTTTTGAGACAGGGTCTCACTTTGTAGTTCAGGCTGGCCCTGAGCTCACTATGGTGCCCAGGCAAGCTGCTGCGAACTCAGCAATCCTCCTGTCTCTGCCTCCTGAGTGCTGGGATTACAGGCATGAGCCACCACGTCCGGCATTGTGGTATGCGGTGTTGATTGTTGGTGGGCGTGAGTCTCCACACCCAGCATTATATGTGGTTACCGGGGATCGAACTCAGGACCTTGCGCTTGCAAGGCAGGCGCCGGAACCACTGAGCTAACCCTCCGGTCCCCAACTGACTTTTAATTTATCAAATACTAGTACATCCCAAGAATTTGTACTTGACAGGGAGTGTCCTTGAGATTTCACAATCCCTAGTCTTTTACTACTGTCAGGCTCCCCTACAAGTTTTGTTCTTAGAGCAAACAACAGTAGCTGACCAAAAATCCAAGGTCAGTCCCACCTCTACCTTTCCCTGTCGAGGTACAAGAATTCTGGGGAGGAGAGACTGTTCTCTCCCCTGTCAGCTGGCAACCACAATTCTACCTTTTGGCTATGAATTTTTTATTTGGGGACAGGATTGTTATTTGTTTTCTGAAACAGGGTTTCATTATATAGTTCAGGTTGAGCTTCAACTCACTATGTAGACTGCCCTCTAACAGTTATTTTGCCTCAGCTTCCTCAGGGCTGAGAGCACAAGCATGTGTTACCACATCTGGTGTTGTGTTGATATCTGATTATATTTTAGGACCCTCATATTTCTATAATTTGTCTCTTCATGGCTAGCTTATTTTCTTTAGCATTATGTTCAGGATTCATTCATATTGTAAGATGTATTAAAAGCTCCTTCCTCTTTTTTTTTTTGAGGCAGGGTCTCGCTTTGTAGTTCAGGCTGGCCCTGAGCTCACAATGGTGCCCAGGCAAGCTGCGGCGAACTCAGCAATCCTCCTGTCTTTGCCTCCTGAGTGCTGGGATTACAGGCTTGAGCCACCACGCCCAGCATTGTGGTATGCGGTGTTGATTGTTGGTGGGCATGAGTCTCCACGCCCAGCATTATATGTGGTTTCCAGGGATCGAACTCAGGACCTTGCGCTTGCGAGGCAGGTGCCGGAACCACTGAAAAGCTCCTTCCTCTTTAAGTTTAAATAATCCACAAAATTTATCCACTCACCTATCAATAGATTTTGGGGTTGTTTCAAAGATTAATTTTAATGATAAAATAAGCACCTATACTCAACTTTTTATTTGTAAAAGAAACTTTTACAGGTGAGAAGAAGATAAACTGCCTTAGTTAGTTCTCCTTGATTTCCTGGTGATGGAGGAGAGACAAATTATGTACTCTTCTGTCCTAAAAAGGAGGAGTATTTCTAGCCAAGTGAGACGTTTAAAAAAGTATCAGAACCCCTTATAACTTCATACCCAAGAAACAATTAACTTGTATCTTAGGTTCTTAAACTTCCAAATTTCCATGGTTCCTCCATTCTTAAATATCTAGAAAGGGTATCTTAGAGGAGTACTGTATTCTAGCACTTGTGATCATGAACTTCTATTATCTACCTCCTTCTCTATTGCCTGAATTTCTTGAAGACAGAGATCATGCAGTATTTACCCTTATATTGCTGCCATGTAGTTCAAACTCAGCACAATGTGCAAGAAGTATTTAATGACTGATGAAATAAAGCTTTTCCCATCAGTCACTGACAAAAGCACTTAGTGAAAGGAGGTCTTGACTTGCTGTAGAACACTAGAATAAAGCATAAGACTTCTGCTATCTTTGGTAAAGATTTAATTATAATGATTATATCCAATATATGGTTTACAATTTTAAGACAGGAAGAAAATAGAATGGGGATTCCTCAAAAAACTTAAATGTAGAGGGCCGGAGGGTTAGCTCAGTGGTTCCGGCGCCTGCCTCACAAGCACAAGGTCCTGAGTTCGATCCCCGGGAACCACATACAATGCTGGGCATGGAGACTCACACCCACCAGCCATCAATACCGCATACCACAATGCCGGGCATGGTGGCTCACGCCTGTAATCCCAGCACTCGGGAGGCAGAGGCAGGAGGACTGCTGAGTTCAAGGCTTGCCTGGACTACATAGTGAGCTCAGAGCCAGCCTGAACTACAAAGCGAGACCCTGTCTCAAAAAGGAAAAAAAAAAAAACCTTAAATGTAGAATTATCATATGAAGTAGCAATGCTACTTCAGGTATAGACTCCAAAGAAATGAAAGCAGGGTCTCAAAGGAGACACACCATGTTATATAATATTGATACCAGCATTACTTACAATAGCTAAACTATAAAAACAGCTCAAACATTCACTGACAGGTGAAGGCAGAAGCAAAATGCATATTGTTACAATGAAATATAACTTGTCCCAAAGAAAGGAAGTCCTGACATGTGTTACAATGTCAATAAACCCTGAAGACACTATGCTACACGAAATAAGGCAGTAATAGGACAAACATTGCATGGCTCCTTTTAAACAAAGTAATCATAATTTTTTTTTTTTTTGAGACAAGGCCTCGCTTTGTAGTTCAGGCTGGCCCTCAGCTCACTATATAGCCCAGGCAAGCCTCCAACTCAGCAATCCTCCTGTCTCTGCCTCCCGAGTGCTGGGATGACAGGCATGAGCCACCACGCCCAGCACTGTGGTATGTGGTATTGATTGCTGGTGGCCATGAGTCACCACACCCAGCATTGTATGTGGTTACTAGGATCGAACTCAGGACCTTGCCCTTGCGAGGCAGGCGCCGGAACCACTGAGCTAAATCTCCAGCCCCAAAGTAATCATAATTTTAAAGACAGAAAACATCGTAGTGGTTGCTAAGGGCTGAAGAGGACATAAGTAAAATTGATATTTAACCGGTAATAAGTTTCAGTATTGGAAGATGAAAAAGTCTACAGATGGGACAATGGGGATGTTTTCACAATGTTAATGTAGTTAATGCCACAGAATAGTACATTTAAAAAACGGCTAAAATAGTAAGTTTTATGTGTGCTTTAACTCAGTAATAAAATAACATTCTCGACAAGTAAAATTATTGGACTTAATGTTCTTTGTGCTTGTTTTTGAAGCCACAGGCAGGTATTTGAGAACCTTCAACATCTCCCTTTGAACTTTACTTTATTCATTTTTTTTTTTACTGGGCATGAACCCAGGGTCTTACACATGCTAGGAAGGGCTCTCTACTGCAGAGCTATAATCCCAGCCTTTGTATTTTGAGAAGGTCTCAACCAGTTGCCCTGGCCAGCCTGAAACTTGCAATCTTCCTCCTTCAATCTCCTAAGTACCTGAGGTACAGCATGGACCACACTTAGCTACAAATAAAATTTTTGAAGTACTTAAAAAGAAATCAAATACCTAAACTCAACTGTCTTTAATCAGATCACTTACCACTTTAGAAGGCAGTTTCTGAAAAAGTTCACTGATGAGCCGTCCTGATGGATTTGTGGCTACAACTATGGCTTCAAGTAGCTGCTCTAGTATTTCCTTCAGGTAACCTGGAGAAGACTAGGGGGTAAGGGATGACAAAAACATACTTTGTGATAGAAATCAATAACCAGCACTAGGCCTTGGTACAATTCCTAGTATAACAAAAATTTAAAAGTAAGAAAAATAAAGACAAGCAAGGAAATGCTGATGATAGAGATGACACTGAACCCCTAGAATAGCTCACATTAAACTAATTAAGATTTATATATTATTTCTGTACATGTCTTGGATCAAGTTCTTTACCGAAACTTTAAGCACCATGTGTATAAAATATTAACAACAGGGGCCAGAGATTTAGCTCAGTGGTTCCGGCACCTGCGTCGCAAGCGCAAGGTCCTGAGTTTGATCCTGGTAACCACATACAATGCTGAGCGTGGTGACTCACGCCCACCAGCAATCAATACCACATACCACAGTGCCGGGCGTGGTGGCTCACGCCTATAATCCCTACACTTGGGAGGCATAGACAGCAGGATTGCTGAGTTCGAGGCTTGCCTGGGCTACGTAGTGAGCTCAGGGCCAGCCTGAACTACAAAGTGAGACCCTGTCTCAAAAAAAAAAAAGATAATAATAATAAAAACATGCACCTTTTTTTTGAGATAGGGTCTCACTTTGTAGTTCAGGCTGGCCCTGAGCTCACTACGTAGCACAGGCAAGCCTCGAACTCAGCAATCCTCCTGTCGCTGCCTCCCGAGTGCTAGGATTACAGGCGTGAGCCACCATGCCCAGCAAAACACACACCTTTTAAGGGTTTGAGCAGCTGAGCTACAGAAAACATGCCCAATAATACTTGGCCATTTTTACACCTGCTGATCGTCTACTGAAGTCATAGTGTTTGGTAGGAAAATGAATACATATGTAAAAAAGACTATATACTATCAATCATGGTGTTCTCTGCCTGTATTAACAAGTGAATTCATTTTATATCAAAATAGAATGAAGATTACACAAACTGATACATATCATCTGCTTTTAATTGTGTGGTGTGTGTGTGTTTGTGTGTGTGTGTGTGTGAGAGAGAGAGAGAGAGAGAGAGAGAGAGAGAGAGAGAGAGACAGGGTCTCGCTTTGTAATTCAGGCTGGCCCTGAACTTACAATAGAGCCCAAGTTAGCCTCAAACTCACAGCAATGAGCCACCACACCCAGAACTGTGGTATGTGGTACGGGGATCAAATGGGACTTTCTGCTTGCCAGGCAGACCCCAGAACTTCTGAGCTAAATCCCTAGCCACTCATTTTTGCTTTTAAGGCCAACTGGCTTACATTTAGTCATTATTTCAATACAATAAAGTCTGTGTCCTAAAAAGTACTGGAACAGTTTGAAGCAAGTTTCTATACTAGGGAACAGAATGAAGTACAGGAGACTTTCAATCCAAAAAATGTTTTGTGCATATAAAATAAAAATAATGGTTAATTCAGTTTAAATGATAAAAGCACTAATCCAACAAAAGCTGTTTACCTATGTAGTTTCAATTTTAGTATATGTGCTGCAGAAGTGAGCACATGTAGTTTCAATTTTAAGGTCCAACACAATTAACTCTGCCAAGAAGGGCACTAACATCTCTTGGGCCTAGCATAATACTTAAACACTTAAAAAATATTTAACATACAAGACATGTAATTTTTCTCTTTTTTTTGAGACAGATTTTTGCTATAGTTCAGGCTGGCTTTGAATACATGGAGATCCTCCTGCTTGAAACTCCTGAGTTGAGATTATAGGTGTATGCCAACACATCTGGCAAGACATGTAATCTGGTTAAGTCCTAAAATATATAAACTCAGAAATCCAATATGACACTGACCAAAGTAAACTGAAACTGCCATATTCAAGTCATTTACTTCCTAAATAAAACATGGTGTCACAGAGTTCACTTAAAAAAGAGGAATTATGGGGCCAGGGATTTAGCTCAGTGGTTCCAGCATCTGCTTTGCAAGTGGTAAGTCCCAAATTCAAACCTTGGTAACCATATACCTCAGCAATTGGTACCACACACCACAATGCTGGGTGAGGTGGCTCATGCCTGTAATCTCAACACTCAGGAGGCAGAGGCAAGAGGATTGCTGTCAGTTTGAGGCTTGCCTGGGTTACAAAGTGAGCTCAGGGCCAGCCTGAAATACAAAGTGAGACCCTGTCTCAAAAAATAAAAAAATTTTAAAAAAGTAAATATATTTATTTTTATTTATTAAATTTGTTATTTAAATTTATTTATTAAATAAACAAAAAACTTCTTCCCTTTTGCTAGGTACCTTAAGGGTGGAAAGAAGATTGGGAGGCATAAATATGAATATACAAGATCCTCCTAATTTTTTATCAATTATGCAATTAAAATACAGAAATACATACAATTAAATCTTAAAGGCAGGTATTTTTTGTTTTCTGACTACAGCTTTGGATGCCTATAGTAAGTCTGGACCTCAGGAGGCAATGTTCTGCCCAAGAAAGCACAGGTTAAGTTGTTGCTCCTATTTGTAAGAGATTAAAATGTCAAGGAACTTCTGGTAATTATATTCCACCTAGTCTTAACCATTTAATTTTTTTAAATAAATTGACAAGGTACCTGGCAACCATATTACTACTGTTCTTATGGTCCTAGGGATTGAACCCAGGCTTCACATATACTAGGCAAGTGCTCTACCACAAAAATATAAAGCCAGCACCCTTCCCCTACCTTTGAGACAGTGTCATTAAATCGCCCAAACGGGTCTCAAATTTGTAATCCCCTGCCTTGGCCTCCTGAATAGCTAGAATTAAAGGTATGTGCATCAGGTTCAACCTGACAGGTATATTCTGAGATTCCAAGAAGTGTTTTGAGGAATTCACCCAATATTACCTCTTCCTGGGTTGGAAGTTTCAGTAAAAGGCCTGTTCAAGTAATTTAAAGAATGGAAAGTTGCATTGTGTTTTTCAGAATTTAGCTACAGAAAACAGTTGTGATGCCTCTTTTCTTTCTCTTTTCAAATGTCTTTTATTTTCCTTTTTTTTCCAAATGCATTTTCCTTCAGCAAATATTTACCATTACCTATATGTAAGGCAAAAATCTAGAGGCCAGGAGTAGACGAACAATGACCATGCATGGCACACACTATCCAGGATCATTTTGAAAGTGTAGTGATGCATTCTGTCTATCTACATTTTTAGTTACCATTACAAAAGCACAGGAAACCCAGCTTCAGACAACAGAATAGAGATAGTCACTGTGTTAACTGTTTCACCTTTCCTGCAATCCATCCATAACTGGTTTCAGCTGCATACTTACTCCTTCAGTCACTGTGCCTGGATTGTCTTGACCATCTTCATCATCATCTTCATCATCAGCTTCTCCTTTCTGAACAAACTCATTTCTTGTTCGAAGGTATAAATCCCAGAGCTTACAAGCAGCTTTATATTCAGGAGAATCTGGCTATACATTGGAAAAGAAAGGAGAAGAAAAAAACTCAATTTCATATATTTATTGTAAATCAGTCACTATAAAAACGTTTTTTTTTGAGGCAGAGACAGGAGGATTGCTGAGTTCGAGGCTTGCCTGGGCTACATAGTGAGCTCAGGGCCAGCCTGAAATGCAAAGTGAGACCCTGTCTCAAAACAAAAAAACGTTTTTTTGGGCTAGAGATTTAGCTCTGTGGTTCCGGCGTCTGCCTCCCAAGCGCAAGGTCCTGAGTTTGAAACCTGGTAACCACATACAATGCTGGGTGTGGTGACTCATGCCCACCAGCAATCAGTAGCACACACCACAGTGCCGGGTATGGTGGCTCACGCCTGTAATCCCAGCACTCGGGAGACAGAGACAGGAAGACTGCTGAGTTTGATGCTTGCCTGGACTATGTAGTGAGCTCAGGGCCAGCCTGGACTACAAAAGCTAGACCCTGTCTCAAAAAAAAAATTTTTTTTTCCCAGCACTAGAAACTGAGCTACATCTCCAGTCTTTTTTCAAAAAAATTCTGTCTTTTATTTTAAGGAAGAATCTCAATCACTAGGTTGCCTAGGCTGGACTTAAACTTTTTTTTTTTTGAGACAGGGTCTTGCTTTGTAGTTCAGGCTGGCTCTGAGCTCACTATGTAACCCAGGCAAGCCTCGAATTCAGCAATCCTCCTGTCTCTGTCTCCCCAGTGCTGGGATGACAGGCATGAGCTACCACGCCCGGCACTATAGTATGTGGTATTGATTGCTGGTGGGCGTTGAGTCTCCACACCCAGCATTGTATGTGGTTACCAGGGATCAAACTCAGGACCTTGCACTTGCAAGGCAGGTGCCGGAATCACTGAGCTAACCCTCCGGCCCTGGACTTAAACTTTTGAGCCTCCTGTGCTGGCTTCCTAGAGTGCTGTGACAGCAGGTATGGCTCAATAGCTCCAGCAGAGACTGGTATTTTAGGGTACAACTGTGAAAAATGTTACTATGAAGTTTACAATCTATATGATAAGATACTGGAGTCTCAAATCTTTTTCTAAGAAACTAAGTATAGTATCAAAGACATTTTGAAATTATACTGTTTGTTTACTTATGCCCTAGCAGACTTGTGCAGAAGATAAATGAACTACTAAATTAAATCTACTTATTACCCATAGACTCAGAAAGTAAAGGATAAGATCTGATGTGAAAGATAGAAGTTAATGATGTCCTAATATTCTATTTTTAAGATATTTTATACATTCTTTAAAGATTTCTCTATCTCAAGAGTAATGGGGAAGAAACTTCTTAGTAAATCATAATGCTGCATGTAAAGCTTCTAAAAACCATAAAGAAAAGTTTTAGAATGTACTGATGAGCTACCAACACAGGATGTTCAGGAAAATAAGAAGTAAAAGTGAGCACCCAAAACCAAAGAAAATACAGAAGCCAAAGTTCATCTTTAGGGCATTTGTAAGATATGATAAACCATCCTACATTTTTTTTTTTTTGGAGACAAGACCTCACTTTGTAGTTCAGGCTGGCCCTGAGCTCACTATGTAGCCCAGGCAAGCCTCGAACTCAGTGATCGTCCTGTCCCTGCCTCCCAAGTGCTAGAATTACAAGTGTAAACCACCACACCTGGCACTGTGGTATGTGGTACTGATTGCTGGTGGGCATGAGTCACCATGCCTGGTATTGCTGTATGTGGTTACCAGAATCAAACCAGGGACTTTGCACTTGCTAGGCAGGCACCCAGAACCACTGAGCTAAATCTCTGGGCCCCATCCTATAGTTTCTGAACATTTCTTGGATTATAAGGATAGGAGACAAAGGCCAAGGTCTACCAGAAGCTAGGATTCCAAAGCCATAAGCTGCAGTGTAAGTGGAAACTAAAATCAGTTCCTGTGTTGCCAAGGAGCAAAGAAGACGGTCTACTTCAACTTTCACTTATCTAAAACCAAAGCACTGCAAGGAGCAAAGGGCCGTGAAATGAGACTCTCAGAATTCTTCACTGTAACCTAGTATACAAAGGCAGGCCAGGTACCTGAGATAAGCAGTAAATCTTCAGAAGATGAACCCAAAAATATGAGCCTATGGTCAAATATTTTGAGACACTTAAGCCACATATTGCCGTATGTAATCCCAGCATTTAGGAAGGACAGGCAAGAGGACCACCATGAGTTTGAGGGCTGCCTGGCCCACGTAGTGAGTGTAAGACCAGCATGAACTACATACCAAGATCGTCTCAAAGAAAGAAAAATAATCAAAGAATCACAGGAGGATATGAAGGCAATTTGGATTCAGCATCTTGTCACCTCACTGATTTCCAAGGTTGATTCAGCTGATTTGGCTGGCTGGGTGGTTGTCCCTTCCTCCCTCACTGAACCATGTGTGTTCCTCCTGACGTTATGTACTCAGATAAAGAGGATGATCAACCCTAATAGAGGAGCAACATTTCTTGGGTCAATGGTATACAAATAGCTATTGTTCCCTTGCTAGAACCTCCAAATGAGCTCTCAAGGAATCACAAGAAGGGCCAGAGATTTAGCTCAGTGGTTCCAGCACCCACCTAGCAAGTGCAAGGTCCTGAGTTCAATCCTGGTAACAACATACAATACTGGACATGGTGACTCATGTGCACAAGCAATCCGTACCACAGACCATAATGCCAGCCGTGGTGACTCATGCCTGTTAACCCAGCACTTGGGAGACAGAGGCAGGAGGATTACTGAATTCAAGGCTTGCCTAGGCTACATAGTGAGCTCAGGGCCAGGCTGAACTGCAAAGTGAGACCCTGTCTCAAAAAAAAAAAAAAAAAAAAGAATCACAGGAAAAAGCAGGCAGAAATGACAGCAAAACTGGAAAAACAGAGAAGCCATTATAATTCAACTATTAGTTTAACACAATAATCTAATACTAGAAAAGTAACAGAAAAAACTTTTAAATTAAGATACAGTAACTGAAAATGAGCAAAATACAAGAGGTTGTAGAAAGTTACTTCCTACATATAAGAAATATAAAAATTGGGCCAGAGGGCTAGCTCAGTGGTTCCGGCGCCTGCCTCGCAAGCACAAGGCCCTGAGTTCGATCCCTGGTAACCATATACAATGTTGGGCGTGGAGACTGTTGCCCACCAGCAATCAATACCACATACCACAGTGCTGGGCGTGGTGGCTCATGCCTGTAATCCCAGCACTCAGGAGGCAGAGACAGGAGGATTGCTGAGTTGGAGGCTTGCCTGGGCTACATAGTGAGCTCAAAGCTAGCCTGAACTACAAAGCGAGACCCTGTCTCAAAAAAAAAAAAAAAAGAAAGAAATATAAAAAATAGATGATAAAAACTCCATAAACTGATTTAAGAGTAAATTTCACTAAGAAAATTGGAAGAACTAAAGAAATTTATTTAAAAGCAAATAAAGACACAAAACCAGAAAAGTTTACATAAAACAAATGCTTTCAGGATGTCTAACTAATACCCAATTAGAATTTTGCAAGAAAAAAGAATGGGACATAGGCAATATACAAAGACATAACAGTTGAAAATTTCCTAGCTGAGTAAAAACAACAACCTAAGATTTTAAGAAGCACTATAACTCAAAAGTTACAGAAATACAAAGGCACCCTTATCTAGATATATCACAATAAAACTGCAATAAAAGGTACTGCAATTATTCTGACAGATGGTTTAATAGAAATAAAGGAAAGAAGAAAAAAACAGTAAATTTGTGAGTAATAAATACGTTAGGCCATGTTAACAACTGATAGGAAGGTGAAGTAAGAGGACTGGGAGTTTGATCTCTGCCAGGTGACTTGGCCCGACCTTGACTCAAAATTTAAAAATTTAAAATTTAAAAGGAGTGGTGGTACATGTCTGTTATCATGCTACTCTGAGAGACTAAGATAGGAGGATCACAATTTTGGGCCCAAACTGAGCAATGTAAGTGATTCAGCAAGACTCTGTCTCAAAATTAAAAAAGGGTAGAGGATGTGTAGGCTCAATCCCTAGCATCACCAAACAAACACACTTTTAAAAAGTGAATTAGATACTTTAGATAGGTGTATATCCCAACATAATTACTAAAACTGTAAAGAACTGAAACACTCTAGCTTTAAAAGATAATCAACTACACAAATAAAAGTTCACATCTACTGTTTATAAGATAAATGCATGAACACTAAAAAGGACAAAAGAAAAGTTGAGGGTATAAAAATAAAAAACTGGAAAACACTAGAAGTACTACAACTATATAAGCTTCAAATAACAGTCACTACTAAGCTATATGGCTATAAAATAATGCCAAAAAAATCCTACTTAAATTAGGACAATATAACAATCTAAAATCTTTGTTTCAATTTACCTCATTTCAAGTTATATAAAGTTAAATACTAACAATTATAAAGAGGGATACATCTATCATCAGAGTGAGAGATTTCTTCATTTAGTAAGTGGACAATTCAGGTAGGAAATCAATAAGGACTTAAAAGATTTTAGCAAAACAATTAACATGCAGAGATGTAATCTAATAAAAACCACAGAGCTTTGTACCCAACAAATGGCACCTGATATTCACAAAATTCATTGCAGCATTATTCATGATAATGAAATGTGGAAACTAAATGCCTATCAATTAGGAAATGTATAAACAAAATACAGTATAATCGTACAAGAAATGTTATTCTGCCTTAAGAAGGAATGATGTATTGATATATAACATGAATGATCTTTGAAGAGATTATACTCAGAAATCAGGCATGGTGGCTCATGCCTGCAATCTCAGCACTCGGGAGGCAGAGGGAGGACTGGCAAGAGTTCAAGGCTCATCTGGGCTACATACCGAGTTCAACGGTAGCCTGAACTAGAGAGCAAGACCCTGTCTCAAAACACTAAAAGAGAGAGAGAGAGAGATTATACTCAGTAAAAGAAGACAGACACATAATTATAATTGGACAGTCAAATCAGTACAGAAAGCAGCTAGTTTCCAGAAGCTAAAAAAAGGGGTAACAGAAAAGTGCCTACTAAAAGGCATAAAACGTTTTCTTTGTGAGTAGTGAAAATATGCTGTAGTGAGGTAGCTAGTGGTAACGATTAGACAACATTTAAGTAACTAACCCCCCCCAATTATACATTTAAGATGGTTATGTCTCTTTCAGGACCTGGAATGTATTTCAGTTGCACTGTACCTGCCTGGCAAGTGCAATGTCCTCAGTTTGATTCTCTATATGTCTCCTTAAAATTATGCATGTTGGGCTGGAGGGTTAGCTCAGTGGTTCCGGCACCTGCCTCGCAAGCACAAGGTCCTGAGTTCGATCCCTGGTAACCACATATAATGCTGGGCATGGAGACTCATGCCCACCACCAATCAATACTGCATACCACAGTGCCGGGCATGGTGGCTCACGCCTGTCATCCCAGCACTCAGGAGGCAGAGACAGGAGGATGGCTGAGTTCAAAGCTTGCCTAGGCTACATAGTGAGCTCAGAGCCAGCCTGAACTACAAAGTGAGACCCTGTCTCAAAAAAAAAAAAAATTATGCATGTAACCTTAAGAATAAATCTAAGCTAGGCATGGCTATATACAACTATAACCCCAACACTCTGAGAGGCTGAGGAAAAAGGATCACAGGTCTGAGACCAAAGTGCTTGTATCAAAAAAATTTTTTTTGTATGAGAAATTGAAGGTGTTAGTAAGTTCTAGAATGTATGACAGATACTGTGAAGTAGAAAATATGCAAAGGGAAATATGGTGGAGTGAGTAATGAGGGGTAAAGAAAAAATGTGTTGGTAATAAAAAAGGGAACAAAGCCTATGTATTTAGGGGATGGAGGGTTGTGGGGCGGGTAGGGGAATGGGAAAAAATGAGAATTAAATTGTGCCATATACTGGTACAAATTACTAATACTGAGTGTGATCACAATGTGTATATACGACATACCAATAAAGATAAAAAATTTTAACAAAATATTTTTTTTATTACCAGCAATTGAACTCAGGGCCTTGTGCTTGTCAAGAGGGTGCTGTGCCACTGAGTTATACCCCTGACCCTTATTCCAACATTTAAAAAACAATGAATAAATATGATTTGGAAAGAAAAAGAAATAGCATGTATATAAGGGGGGGTTGTGTGTGGGTAGGGATATGAGTAAAAATGAGAATTAACTTCTGTCATACACCAGTATAAATTCCCCAAAGTTGAATGTAATTGTGAACTGTATATAAAATGTACCAATACAGAATTCAATTAAAAAAATAAAACAGTGACATTTAAAACACAATGAAAAAGGGCCAAGGACATAGCTCAGTGCAAAGTCATGAGTTCAATTCCCAGCACTGCCAAGAACCAAAAAAAAAGACAAAAAACCCTAACATTTGCAAAAAATATATTTAAAAAGACATTAAATTCATGGAATGGTTAACTCTAGTGCAGGGGTGTACAACAGTAATCTCAGAACTCAGGAGGCTGAGGGAGAAAGATTGTCACAAGTTTGAGCACAGCCGTGGCTACACAATTAATTCAGTGCCACTTTGAACTACATAGTGACACTGTCACACACACACAAAAAATAGTAATGATAACAATAATAAAAATTACGTTAGTTTTCTCCAATATAAAGGAATCAATCCAATTCTAATAAAAATGTCAACATTTTTTTGTGATTGTTGATTTAACACTCTAATTATAAAATGTGTAAGGAAAAACAAAGGGTCAGGTATGGTTAAGATGCATTCTGTATCAAATGAAGAATTATAACAAGTAACTGAGGAAGGAATAGAATGGTTTCGATATAAACTGGCCTATAAAACAGAATAAAGGGACAGAAATAGACTCATGAACACATGGAAAAAAATGATACAGTACTGACACTATGGACAAATGCAGAAAGAGTGGTGTTGGTCACAGCTATGTAAAAAAATAGATCCCTGGGCCGGAGGGTTAGCTCAGTGGTTCCAGCGCCTGCCTCGCAAGCGCAAGGTCCTGAGTTCGATCCCCGGTAACCACATATAATGCTGGGCGTGAAGACTCATGCCCACCAACAATCAACACCACATACCACAATGCTGGGCGTGGTGGCTCACGCCTGTAATCCCAGCACTTGGGAGGCAGAGACAGGAGGATTGCTGAGTTCGCGGCGGCTTGCCTGGGCACCATAGTGAGCTCAGGGCCAGCCTGAACTACAAAGCGAGACCCTGTCTCAAAAAAAAAAAAAAAAAAAAAAAAAAAAAAAAAAAAAAAAAAAAAAAAAAAAAAAAAAAAAAAAAAAAAAA
>PVIC010013528.1:0-37971 GCA_004025085.1 Thryonomys swinderianus
CCAAAGCGCCTCTGTCCTAAACCTCCCAGATCTCGGCGCTGAGACACAGCGACACTTCCGACCTTCCTTCTTCCCTGGGGAGCGGTGTTCTCTCCTGGGCTCCCCTGAGCTCCTTCTCTCCCACTTTCTCTCACTTCTCAATCTTTGCCTTTCTCTTGTTTTCCTTTCTCTTCTTCAAAGGTCAGGACTCCTCTAGGTGCTGTCCTCATTTCTCTTTTCTCAAGGCACATTTCTTCTCCAAAGACTTTTAAAATACCGCCAGCTCACCTTGCCCATGTCCTGAAAGGCTCAGAGCAACGTCACTGGGCTCATTCTTATTCTGAGGCCCCGATTTCTCCATCCATCTGCCTTGTGACGTCCGCTCTGAGGCACCTATAACTCAACACAACCCAGGCTACGGTCTTATCTTCCCTCCGGCCCTCCTCCTGGATTTCACACTCAGTAAAGGAGGACAACATGTAAGCAGTTACTAGGCTCCGAAATTTGAGGCATAGCACACTTCCCACGTCCTCTCAGCCCAGGGCCCTTCGACTCTGCCTCGTAACAGCACGAGGGCTCTACTCTTCTCCGTCCTTCTCCAGTGAGCTCAGACCTGTCTTTTCCTTTCTCTCCTGAAAAACTCAAGAAGCCCCTTCCAGATCACTTGCTATTCATTCTTGTCCCTCTCCAATCCATCTTTCAAAAATATCATCTGATCATCAGATCACTGCTGACCTATTATCCTTTTCCTGAATCCACTCTGCTCATGGAATGTACCCAGACTGCTCACCGCAGATCTAGGCCCTTCGTATTGGACTCCCGGGTCGTGTCCTGAGTGCTGTCCTACCTCTGCTTTGCTCCTTGGGCTGCCCCACGCGTCCTCCAATCACCCTGTGCAACCAACAGTATGCTCTATGCATAGATAATCTATTTCTTATCCCCTAAAATCCACCCTATGCATACTACAAGCCACAGTATGCACCCCGTAATCTACTACACGTACCCTACCCGTGCACGCCACAGTCCAGCCACGCAGAGGTGCTTCCCTCAAGCTTTTACTTGTGCTGCCCAAGGCTGCTTTCCACTTTCTTATCTGGAAGACACATGTGGCACCACCTCCAGGAAGCCTTCTTTATTCTCCCAAGAAAAAGAGCTCTTTTTCCTCTCTAGGCTCACTGGCTACTTTTCCCACATACCCAAATGTAGCACCTACTCTAGCTTTGACTTCATGCCTTTAGGTTCTGCTTCCTGGGCTACAGTGTAAACTCCTTGAGGAGGGATATAGTGTCTACTTCACCTCTCAATAGCCCCCTGTAACTCAGGACATACAACATAGTGAGTGACCATAAACGAGTTGGTGAATGACTGTATGAGTCTATATCTAGCACTGTAACTGCCTTCTTGAAACAAAGTCATAATTAGATTTACATCTCTGTGCTGATCGAGGATCCTGAGCACCGGTCGGGCTGACCTGTGAAAAACCATAATGCAGAGCAATTATTTCCGAACTGGGTGGTGAGGTGAACATCTGTGTACCTAAAACTATTTTTATAGATTGGATTATTTGCTGTAAACAAAGAAGAAAAAACAACGGTCAGGCTGCCTGGTTTTTATCATGGATGCAAAAGGCTCCTTGAGTGGGGTAAGTGTTCTCCATTGCTCTCACCTACCTGGAAGCTCGCTTTACATCAGGAATCACTCCTGTCCTACCGTGTGGAAGAGTCACTGAATACAAGCACCACAACTTGGGAACAGGATGGAATGATTCCATCCCACCCTGACTGCGAATCTACAGCTCAGGGAAGAGGAGCAGCTTGGCTATTGTTAGCTTAAGCACTCTCAGCTCAAATAAACTACTGAGCTGAGCCTGAAAACCACAGTTTTCTGACAGATCCCGATTGCCCCTGTCCCTGGCTCCCTGGCTGCTTCGGAGCTGGTAGCACTTAGCAAATCCCCAAGAAGTGAGATGAGAGAGGGTCTTAGGAAGGAGCAGCCCTGGGCAAAGCAGGAGCCTGGAGGAGAGGTGGCAGTGGGCTCCCCCAGGAGACGGTCTTGAGAACTTTCTCCATTCCCCTGTTCTCACAAGATCAGGGAGGATCTTCCCAAGAGAGACAGGAATGAGGATGGAGAGAGAGCAGGAGCTGGGACACTAGGAGGCTTCAGAGGACTCGCCCTGCCCTCTTCCTCCTACTCCTCATTCGTAAGATAACAAGTAAGAATAACAACAATTATAACAACTAACACTTAAATGTGAAGGCCTTGCAGGTACTGTGTCGCAGCATTATTCTCTCTCTAGTTAGCAATAGGCCTGGAGAATTCAGTGTTTTCAGAGCCACACTACAAAGACTCCAATGTAGATCTGCCACACTCTGAAGCCCACGGGACTGACTCTAATGACAGGGGTCCTGACTTTTTAAGTTCCTTATGTATTCTAAATAGTAGACCTTTGTCTGAGGAACGGCTGTAAAAAATTATTTTTCCAACATTGTGGGCTGTCTTGTTACTCTGTTGGTAGATTGTCTTGCTGTGCAGAAGCTTTTTAATAAGATGAGATCCCAGTTGTTGATTCTTTCTGCTACTTCCCATGCTACTGAGGTTTTGTTCATCAAGTCTTTCCCTATGCCAGTGTCTCCTATCATATGACCCAGCAATTGCACTTCCCAGCAGTTACTCAAATGGATTGAAAACTTATTCACCATCAACTGCACAGAGATGTTTATGGCGGCTTTATTCATAAGTTTGAAAAGCTGAAAGCAAGCAAGATGTCTGTGAGTGGAGGGATGGAATAACAGACCAGGGGATTTTACGCAGTGCTAAAAGGAAATGAGTTACCAACCCATGAAAAGACACAGGAGAAACATCGCATATTAGTAAAGGAAAGGCACCAATCTGAAAAGCCTGCAACCTCTATAATCCCAATTAACTTCTGCAAAAGGCAAAATTATGAAGACAATAAAAAGATTAGTGGTTGCCATAAGTTAGGAAGAAGGAAGAATGAATGAGGGAAACAAGATTCTTAGAGTGAAACTCTTCTACTCTTTACTGTGCTCATGGACACAAGTTGTCATACATTTGTCAAAACTCCAAGAGCTTTGAGTTCAATATGACAGTAAAACCTAACAGACTGTGGACTTTGGGTGATAATGCACTAACGCTGGTCATGGACTGACTGTAATTTGGGTACCACTGTGCTACAGGACATCATAAGAGGAGAGGGTGTGCATGTATGGGAGCAAGGGCTACAGGTAAATCTTGTCATTTCTGCTCAGATGTGCTTTGAACCTGAAACTCTTCTTTTTTTAAAAGTTTGGTTTTACAAGTCACACAGAATGGATGGAGGCGCTACAACATACATACCCTCCAAAGTGCTCATACTCAAACTCTTACAAATCAATAAAGGAAGAAAAAAACAACAATTTTGAAATCTCAGAAGACTGCATACACACTTCTTTTAAAAAATCTAAATAATACCCCAGTGGCCATACAAATGTGTGAGATCATGTTCAACCTCACTAGTCACTAAGGAAATGCAAAACCACATCCAAAAAAGACAAAAAATACCAAGATTTGGTAAGGATCTAGGAGCCAATATTCTGTGAACCAATATTCTGTGAACTGCTACTGGGAATGTAAATTAATATGACCACTTTGGAGAAGAGATTTTCAGTATTTATCAAAGATCAACATATATATACCCTGTGACCCAATAGTTTTCCTCCTATATAGCCAACAGAAATCCTTACACATATTCGCCCAAAGACACACAAATGGTCATAATAATGCAACTGAGAACAGACAATAATTTTAAACTACAAAAGTGTCCTCTAACAGAGCAAATAAATAAGTTGTTGAATATGCACACAATGGAGTGCAGCACAGAGAATAAACAGCTGTACATGGCCATAAGAATAAATCTTGCAAACATGATAGTGAAAGTAGCCATAAAACAAACATATTCTCTGGTAACATTCGGGTAAAGTTCAAAACCAGGCAGAAATATTTATGGTAATGGATCATTTCTTCATCAGATTGTGGTGGTGGTTATAGGAATTTATGTATGTGATAAAATTTCATAGAATTATACAGCAAAAAATGAGCACATATAAAAATTGATAAAAATTGAATAAGGTCAGTAGCTCAGTCTATATTATTTTACCAAAATCAAACTCCTGGGTGGCAATCTACTATACTACACCATGGGCAGACACTGAGGAAACGATAAACATGAGCTCTTTGAACTACCTTTGCAACTTCTTTGATTATCTCAAAATAAATGTTTTCAGAGGCAGGAGGATTGCTGAGTTCGAGGCTTGCCTGGGCTACACAGTGAGCTCAGGGCCAGCCTGAACTACAAAGCGAGACCCTGTCTCCAAAAATAAAAGAAAATAAATAAATTTTTTTCAAGATACAAAAATATGGTGCTAGAACTCAGGACAGTAGTTATTCTTGGGAGAAACCAAAGAGACAAGAAAGAGGCAGATGTGAAAGAGGCCAACTACATAAGTATGTTCGTTTTTAGAAAACCACGCAGCTGTAAATTTATGTGTATGTTTCTCTGTGTATACTTTACTTCTAGAAAAGATTTTTTTAAACAATATGTTCATGAAGGGCTCAGCACAGTGCCCCACATACGCCCAGTAAGAGCACCTCTTACTACCTGTGCTGTTTCTTACTATTGTGTTCTAGCTTGTGTCGTCCCCCTGCCCGGTAGGCGCATGTCATAAAGCAGGTGTTCGAGTCCAAAGAAGGGCAAGGGTGGGATTCAGGAGGATCTTCTGGCAGGAAAAACAGACCTTAATATGAAACCAAATACACCTTGCTCCAGCCCCACGCCTGTCATTAAAGGGCTTGTTCTGATAACCAGGCACATACACAACTTAATCACCAATAATTCTACTGGCTTGTTGCTTAAAATAAAATACAATCCATTTAATAAAACTTGGAAATGTAAAACAAATCTTGATAATATAATAATGAATATTCTATTGGTATGAAAAGTTTTATACGCATTATAAAACCCAAGCTCTGTTTTTTTTGGGGGGGGTTGTTTGTTTGTTTTTAGTTTTTTGAGACAGGGTCTTGCTTTGTAGTTCAGGCTGGCCCTGAGCTCACTATGTAGCCCAGGCAAGCCGGAACTCAGCAGTCCTCCTGCCTCTGCCTCCCGAGTGCTGGGATTATAGTTGTGAGGCACATGCCCAGCACCTATGCTCTGGTTTTTGCAATTTAGGGTGGGGTGGTTCATTCCAGCTATTTGAGTACAACTGCTTCCTATAGTTCCAGAAAGAGACTTTATTTTCAATTTGGAGAAACACATTCTCTCAAAGTCATAGGTGATAGGAATTGTTGAGACACAACAGAATACACTACAAAAACATAGAGGCTTGGGGGATAGCATTTCCCAGTAGTTACCTAAAAAATTCACCTTCAAGTTTTTGCCAGTTTGGCTTCTTAACAATTTTATGAAAAGTAGTGTTACTAATGTTTCTGAAGGGTTACTTTAGAACTGCTCTTATACCTTTGGTGTATCTACCACAGTGGGTTTTTACTCACTTTTAATGGGGTTGGACTAAGAAATCCAAACAAAGGCAGTAGCTGTATCTAGCCTGTCCTGACAGGCAGTTCCTATATCAATTACAGGATGAAAAGTGATGAACTGTAATCCTTTCCTCTAGAGAATCTGAACTGAACCATCATACATGCTCTGCAACACATGACACAAAACGTTTTTTCAGCCAAGAGAGTTTTACAGTGTGGGGAATATGATTGAAAGCAGTTGGTTTTTATATAGACTTTAGGATAATGACACTGTCCACTGTATACTTTGAAACGGGATTATAATTTATACAGTTTAACAAGGTATGCAAAAAATAGAACTTTCTTCATTGTTCTCTGTACATTTTCTTCATGTGTTAAGTCTCCAAACTGAAGAAGGGAGGAAAAACTTATTCCCCAATTCTTCCTGTTCAAATAGACACTGAGTCAGTGTGTCCTGCTGGGGGTAAATACTCAGATCCTCAAGGTATTACCATTTGCTCTTCCCTCCCTTCTCCCCAAAGGCTATGGAGATGCCGGGAGGGAGAGAGAAGCTTCAGACTCTAGCAGCATGGAGAAAGACCTCTGTTCTTTGTCCTGTGGCAGAGCAGGTAGCTGAACCCACCCGGTGTCAGGACACGAGTTTCCTCTATTCTTCCTTCATTAGTTGGTGACCAATCTCCCAGTCGTGCTCTGAGCACGGGCAAATCATTTTTTGACTGCTTTCATCAAGATGGCCTTCGCACTTGCTCTTGGGCACTCTGTCAAGCCACTGACGCTTGAGACTTGACTGTAAGTCCCACCAGTACCTACCCACAGCCTCTGGTAAGGAGATTCTTCAGCCTCCAAGTCTTGAACACCCTTATACTGCGGTGTCATGGCAACCTGCCCATTAACTCCCAACTTCCTTCTCTGCCACAGTCACAGATTCTTCCCCAATCCCCTTCACAGCTTTCAGTGTCTGAGTGATGCAAACGAAAATAACAACAGCATGAACACATGCAGCATTTCCCTGAACCTGGTAGGGGTGTGTGTGTTGGTGGGAGTTGTCTATCATCTTTTCATCTTCCCTGGACAAGGCAGCATCCTGATCTTATCCTTTCCTAGCCATGGAGAGCTCTCCACTTCCCCTTCAGATCTGAGGAACTTCTGTATCAACTCCTCTCCTGCACCAGGCTCACATCTAGAAGGCTGATGGTATAAAGGCTGTGGGGCTCAAATCAAACCACTTAGAATAGAATAATGTATCAGAGGAGGCTAAAATTGTACGTGATCCCCACAGAGATTTCTGTGTATTTTCAGCTAATAAACAGCCAGTTTCAAAGGGCAAGCAAGCACTACAACAGCCTTCTTGATGATGATCACACAAATGTCCACGTTCTGCCAGCAAAGAGCAAATGATGATCATTCTCCTAGGGCCTCCCAATGTACTGGCCAGATGTGTGTGTATTATACATGTAAAAATAATACCATCATAATACAGCCCAACCCAAAGATTTTTGCATATAAAAATAATATCACATAGCCTAGTTCAAAGATTTTAGCTAACAAATACAAGAGACACATTCTTTGACAAAATAGATTGAATTCCAAAAGCTGAAGATGACCAGTAAAACAATTTCTTGAATCCTTTTTAATATAACAGTGATGTTTTTATTTTTATCAATATAACAAATCATGGTCATAACTGCTTAGCTAATTAAACACTTGTAGGCTAATCATTGAGTGTTATTAGGCAACTGGCAGAAAATCATATTAAGAAAATAGTGCAAAAGTGCACTTCATGTTTGAATCCACAGCCTAAATCCTATATTTGAAATCTATTTCTTTCTTTGCTAATGTCTATTTCTTTCTTTGCTAATGTTTTCTTACTACTTATTAAATGCCTTAGCATATTTAATACTCACAGCCAATACTCATCCCAGCCCTGACTCACGTAGGCCTCTCAAAGCCACTGGTCTTGATGGGACATTCTGTTCCATCCTCCGACTCCTCATGAGGTCTGGCCCACACTGATGCTTCTGCCTGCGCCTTTAAGGGAGAGTGCAGGCAAGACCTCCTCCTGGGGATGTCTGCGCATGCCCAAAATCCCCGACTGCCTCTCAGTTCGGCACACTGGCTATCTTTAGCCACCTCAGGGCAAAGCTGGATGGTTGATATTGTCCTTCAAGATCCTTTTCTCTATACACAAGAAACACGGCTAACATTTGCTGAGAATTTCTTATGTGTCAGATACTTTGCATCCAGTATCTCATTTCATTGTCATGAGAAGTCTTTGAGGTGTGTACTACTAACATCACTGTTTTATAGCCAAAGAAAGAGAGGTTCCAAGAAGTGATGTAACCTATTTGAAATCACATAGCGGTAGACAATAAAACTATGCATTGAATCCATCTAACTCCAGAGTTCTTAGTGATTAAAAGTGAAGTAATTTGTCTACAGTTAATGAGAGACTGAACTATAATTCATATGCAAATCTCATCCAACTCTAAGTTTTTGTTCCTAACCATACAAGACAGGAAGGAGGAATGAGATAGCAATGTTTAATATTGATCTATAAGGTCATCAGAAATGAACAGACATTTCTCAGAGGCAGAAATAAAAGCAGCCAAGAAGCATATGTTCAACATCACTGGCCATTCGAGAGATGCAGATGGAAACAACACTGAGATTTTATCTAACTCCTCAAAGAATAGCTGCTATTGCAAAATCAACCAGCAAAAAATGCTGGCGAGGCTGCAGGGAGAAAGGAACCCTTCTCCACTGTTGGTGGCACTGTAGACTGGTGCAGCCATTGTGGAGATCAGTGTGGAGATTCCTCAGAAAACTAGGACTAGAGGTCCCATTTGACCCTGCTATTCCCCTGCTAGGAATATACTCAAAGGAATTTTTAAAAATCACATTGGAAAGACATATCTACACCCTCGTTCAGAGCAGCTCAGTTCGTGATAGCCCAATCTTGGAAACAACCCAAATGCCCATCAACTGGAGACTGGATAAAGAAGATGTGCGTTTTTTTTTTAATAAAATGGAGTATTACTCTGCCATAAGGAATGACAAGTTTCATTCATTTATGTGCAAATGGATACACCTGGAGGACACACTAATAAGTGAAATAAATAGATCACAGATATGCAAATACCATATCTTGTCTTTGGTATGAGAACCTGTAGATGTAAATGAGTTCTAGAATGTATGATAATTTTTGTAAAATAGAAAATATCCAAAGGGAATTTGGTGTGGAAAAGTAATGAGGGGAAAGAATAAATATGATTCGGAAAGAAAATGAAAGAGTATGTATAGAAGGAGTAGGGAGTGGTGGATTGGTAGGGTAAAAATGAGAATTAACTTGTGTCATATACTGGTACAAATTCCCCAATGTTGTGTGTGATTGTGAGCTGTATATAAAATGTACTAATAAAAAATTTTTAAAAATAAAAAAGATTGATCTATAAGAGAAGCATAAATTCAGATGATCATAGCAGGAACTGGCCTTTAAATAGAAACTGAATGGAAGGTACATGAAAGCTGACTAAAGTGAGACTCATTTCAGCTGATTGCCTAGTGGGCTTTCCCATTAGAGAACAAGATCTTTGGAAAGCACATGGCAGATCTGACCAATGGGAGCTGCAGATTGTGATGGGTGGATGATTGAACTGTCCAATCAGTGATAAGAAAAGGGGATTACCTCATGAAACTGACCAATCAAGTACTGACAGACCAGCGTGTGGCTCTGAGTTAAGAACTTGCTCCTTGGAGAGGTAATCTGACTTCCTAATGGCGAAAGGCCACTCTGGGCTCTGACTGGCGCCAGGGTTCCAGGAATCAGGTCTGAGGCCATTCCTGTGCCAGTGGCCACTGCCAGGGCGCCTTTGCTCATAGATCAGCCATGAGGTCAACCATTTGCATGACTCACTTCTTGAAAATGAGGCGGTAGTGTCAGGCCTTCCTGTTTCTCTTCAAGCATTAAAATTGATTTTTCCAGATGGCTAAGCTCCCCCCCCTTTGTTTTTATACAGAGGCTTAGGATGTGACTGGATATCAGCTCCAGAGATATTACCAGGTAAAACAGTCCTCCTGCCCCTTGTCTTAAGGTCCAGACTCTGTAATCAGAGAAATTGGCCCACTGGAAATTTGGCCAAGAGATAGTCTTGCTGGGAGTCCTTGCCTATGATAACTTTACCAGCTGACAGCCTGCAAAAACCACCACTAAGGACTCAGGGACACCCTAAGAATAGACAAGGCAACCTCTTCCAGAAACACCCCATCGGGTGGTGACTGCATTCACTGTGACCAATATTAAAATATTACCTCTCTTCAGGCCTCCACACCTCTTTTACTGTGCAAAAGAAAGTTCAGGAGCCCCAGGAATTTTAAGTCTGGAGATCTCCAGGGAAGGAAAGGAGGCAACTATGCCCCTGAGAGCTTACCTTCAGATTAAAGCTTTTTTCTATTGCTACCAGCCCTCTTTCCTGTGCTGCTATTTCCCAATCATTTGCCCTCAACACATAAGCAGTAGTGGGGCCCACAACAAGGGCATTTTGGAGGTAGTCTACTGGAGAGGTACTCTGAGGAAGAGGAAGTGAAGGCACAGATAGAAACAAAGAGATAGGAAAGTAGGAGAAGCTAAATGTAGGTGTTTCCTTGAGGTCATCTCTACGGGCACAGGACCTCAGTTTTTCTGAAACCTCTGAGAAGTGTACAGAATGCTTCCCAGAAGTTTCTAGATGACAGCTGAAATTCTTATCCACTGCTGCTTCTTCCTCCCTACTTTCAGATTATTCCTGGGGAAGCTAAATGCCTTGTGTTTTAGGCAGAATTTGTCGGGGAAGACACAGCTTTTACAGCAGTGCATCCAGACCATGGTATGATCTTCAGATGCCCTGCATGATTAGAAACTTTTGCTATCATCATGTGATTTGGGCTAGATTTTTCATGAATCCATTGCACAATGGAAGCACAGACTGCACAGATGACAGGGAATACTAAAGGAAGAGCGCACAGGACAGGGCTAACTGCCTCCCATGCTTGCCACACATTCAGGCAAATCAAAATCCACGTGCATCCTATGTTATGTGCACTTGTACATTTTGACAAGTAAAATACAGCAATCACCAATAGTAGCATTTCAACTATCTAAACATGTGTGTGCCTGTGAAGAGAGGTGCTATCATTAAGCAGATGTGTAGGGCTTTTTTGTTTAATTATTAAACTTGGGCTTATATTATTTCATAAAATAAATTAAAATGCAAAAATTAAGGAAGTTTTGGGTCGGAGAGTTAGCTCAGTGGTTCTGGCGCCTGCCTCACAAGCGCAAGGTCCTGAGTTCGATCCCCGGTAACCACATACATTGCTGGGCGTGGAGACTCACGCCCACCAACAATCAACACCGCATACCACAGTGCCGGGCGTGGTGGCTCACGCCTGTTATCCCAGCACTCGGGAGGCAGAGACAGGAGGATTGTTGAGTTCGAGGCTTGCCTGGGCTACACAGTGAGCTCAGAGCCAGCCTGAACTACAAAGCGAGACCCTGTCTCAAAAAAAAAAAAAAAAATTAAGGAAGTTTTGTTTCTTATATACATTAACTATATCATATGCAGCCACAATAGTATGGCTCAGGCGAGCTTTCTGTTGCTGTAACAATGACTTGATATAGTCATTTTATAAAGAGAAAGGGCTTGTTTTGCCTCCCAGATTTCAGTCTGTGATCAACTGACCCTGTTGATTTGGGGCCTGGAGAAAGCACATGATGGCAGGGAACATGCGGTTGAGGAAAGGTGTTATCCTCATGACTAAAAAGCAAAAAGAGAGGAGAGTAGTGTCTCACAATGCCCTTGAGGGCATGCCCCCAGGGCACAGAGAACCTACTGGTTTCTACCACCTCCCCATGAGGTCATTTTGGGGACCAAGGCTTTACCACATTAGCCTTGGGGGGACTCTTTAAGATCAAAACTGTGGCAGAGTGTGAGCTCTACAGAGGGTCCACTGCAGTGGCCAGGATCAGAGATGGACACCATCAGATTCGACACACTGCTTGGATACCTCCTGAGCAACTTTCTGAACTCTAATGGAGAACAACAAGGAAACCAGCTCAAAGAAACAGGAAATGGGAACCCATTCTCACCAGCTGAGGTGTGTAGTGTTCCGCACACCTACCTGAAAGCCACTGCAGAAAAATCTACTGACTTCTTGATCTTACAGGGTTCAAACTCTGGCTGTGCCACTTAGTAAGTTAGTAACCTTAGGCTGCTTTAAATCTCATTTTCCTCTAGGGACAAAAATACTTATCTCACTTGAAAATTGTCTGGAAAGCACTTAGGACATAGTAAATGGGAACTCTTACTAAAGGGCTGGTATTTTTTCACAGGCTTAAAAGCTCATGCCTTTGTTATTTTGATTTGAATGCCATAAAATCTGTGTATCAGTTTTGGAAGTATGGCCATTTTGACTATATTGGATCAGCCTATCCAGGAGAAGGGGATCGTTTTCCATTTTCTGATGTCCACCTAGATTTTCTTTTTCAGAGTGTTGTAATTTTCATTGTAGAGGTCTTTCACTTCCTTGGTGAGGTTAATTCCTAAGTATTTGTTTTTCTGATGCTATTGTGAATGGTATTGTTATCCTAATTTCTTTTTCAGTGAGTTCATTATTGGTATCCAGGAATGCTATTGATTTTGTTAACTTTTTATCCTGTTGCATTGCTGAATTTGGTTATTACTTCTAGGAGTCTTTTGGTGGAGTGTATTGGGGTCTTGTAAGTGAAGGATCATGTCATCTGCAAACAATTAACTTTGACTTCATACTTTCCTTCATGTGTCCTTTTATTTCTTTCACTTGTTTGATTGCTCTGGCTACAGTTTCAAGGACTCTGTTGGATGGGAGTGATGACACTAGACATCCTTGGCTTCTTCCTATTTTAGAGTGAATGCTTCCAAGTTTTTCCACATTTAATATGGTTTTGATGGAAAGTTGGTCATATGTGGCTTCTTTAGACTGTTTGCAAGAGAGAATCTTTTTTTGTCTATTTCTTATCCTCTAACAACTTTGAAGATAATAATATACAATATATTAACCTATTATTATTTTCTTATTTTGTTATGAATTTTTGGTTGTTTTTCATAAAATAAAGATAACTTTTAAAAGAATAAATTCACCCTAGAAAATAATCTCATGCCAAAAGCTCCCTCTGAGCTCCAGACTACCTCTAAGGAAAGTGGCCATTCTACTTTGGAAAGGCCAGATTTATCGGACAAGCTAGCATGCTCAGGGCTAAGACCAGTTAGCCATATGGGCTTGCTTTGCTATATCTTCCAGAAACTTAACAGAGTTTCTTATGTCCTACAGACTCAGCTCAAATCATTTAGGAAGTATAAGGAATGACATGGAAACAATCAATCTTTGGAGAACTAGCTTGGCCTTTCCTCATCAACAACTAGAAAAGGGCAAACTTTCCTCTATGAATTTTTCTGTTTCATAGTCTGAGTTTTCATATCATTGGATGAAACAAGTAGCACTTTGTAATAAGCAAACTCAAATTGGTTTTTAAAAACATATTCATTGCTTCATTTCAGTTGATCTCATATTTTTCATTTGGGCACTCCTCAGATTTCACCTTCAAATGACATGAAATGTGACTTCTTTAGTCTGGGTTAAAGGGATCATGTACTTTAGTCTAAAATCCTCCTTCCTGACCTCTCCTGCCTTGAGGACATGGCGCTGAATAGGAGACCCCCATGTAGGCCTCCCTGACATGTGGGAAGTAGGTCACGTGGACCAAAAGATCTGCAGGAAGTTTCCTGGAAGAAGAGCTGAAGAAAGAACCTCACACTAGGAAATTAGGGCAAGCTCTGCCATGAGGAGTATGTGGCCTAGAGCAGGTGTCTCGTTGATGTGGGCTTCAGTTTCCTTTATTTTTTTTTTTTTAAGGTAAGAGGTTTAAAGGTTCTCTGGGAATCTGTAGATGCAATACCTGGGGGCTTAGGGAGAAGTCTCTGGATATTCAGAATTTTCCAAGCCCCACCATGACGTCCCTGGCCTGGGTAGGGGCTCTCGCAGGGTAGGATCACGTTGCCCCAGATTCCAGGACTGGCTGCCGAATAGACTCAGGATCAGGTGACAGATCCATTCGGCCTGGACTGGCTCAACCTCTCTGCTACAGCCACAGCCATGGGGGCTGGAAAACCAGAGCTAATGCAAGCCAGCTGGAGGCCAGGACAAGATTGATGAAGGATGGGGAGAGGATTTGCCTAGGGTTGGGTGGCGGGGGTGGGGAGCGATAATTAGTCCTGCCTGGCTCCCAAAGGCCTCCAAGCAGGGTAAACCTCATTAACTGGAAACCCCCAGTAGGAAAATCCTGTTCATGACCCAAAGAAGGAAGGGTTTATGAAGAGTTAATTAGTAATGAAAGTGCCAATTGAGAAAAGTATTTAAACTATTATGTGGCTGCACACCTGTTTACCTACAAACAACTGATATGTCACGCAACTGGCCATCAAAGCAGATTTTCTATACCAGCAATCACTAAGCTCATGTGATCCTGAGGGTAATCTGGGAACCTTGTTAAGTGTCAGTCTCTAGTCATCCTGCAGGGTGAGCCACAGTTGATAACCAGTGCTCTAGCCCAGGAGGATCTCTTGGCCCAATCTCAGTGGCTATATTTATTAACAAGCAAGAGGCACTAATGCTGCTGGTCTTTCTAGAACTGATTTAGCACTTACTAAACAGCAAGAACTATGCTAGGCTGCTAGAACGTCTTTGTTCTTCTAATCCTTCCTATAGTATGTGTGGTGTTATTATCCCTTGTCTACAGAAGATGCTATGATTGAATTCAGATTGGAAGAAATTTATTAGATGTAGTAGAGTTAGTAGGTGGCAGAGGTTATATTTGATCGCAGACATTTTTCCTCTAGAGACAAACTCTTCACTCTAGCCTTTTAAATGACTCCTAAATCCTTTCCCATCCTTTGGATATCTAAAGCAAGACTTTGCTAGGCCTCTGAGGATACTCATAGAACTAGTCAAGATAATATCCATTATGCAGATGGAAAACCATGCTCCCAAAGGGGAACAATAATTGATTCAAAGATCTCTGCCCATTTTCTGTTAGATAAAATTATTGCCTGGAACTATGGACTAGAAGAAAGAAGAGAAACTTGCTTCCAATGGTAAATGTCAGTGTATGTGCCCTGGTGCTTGGGGATAGAGTGATGTAATAGGAGCACTGGGCTGTGATCATATTCACATCACTGATTCAACTGTGGCCTGAGACAAGGCACTCAACTTCTGCAAGTCCTAATTACCCAACATGTCCGATGGGAATGCCAAAATGTCATCTGTCTCCGCCTTTTGACTGGAGCATGGAAGAGAAAGAACTGTTGTAGCATTAATAGATCTTTCTGCTTGGGGGGAGCAGCCTTGATGATGGAGGTACTCATACCCAACTATATACCAACTTAGGACTTGACAGAATCTCCCTTTTGGTGTAGCCACAGGATCCATCTACCTATCCTTGAGTTGGAGGAAGCTAAGAAAAACGCTTCCTAATCTTATCCAGAAAACTGGCAAAGTGGTTGGCCAGATGGCCCCTTCAGCCTTCTTACTGCCACACCAGTATTTGACCTTACTGGTCAATGAGCCTTGCCACTCTACCCTTCAGACTAAGGGCAGCTCCCAGAGTTACCTTCACCCAAGAGCCCCGTCCGGATGCGCGCCTGGCTCTCTTCCGGCCCTGGTGGAGACAGGAGCCTCCCCACCTCCTCCTCACTCCTCGTTCCTCGGCCGCCAGCCCAGCAGCTGTTGCTTCAGATCAGTGTGGACCATCTAATCCCCTCTCCAGAGCCCTGGCCCCCTCCTCAGGCAGTAAATTAGGAGGATGTAAGAACAGAGGGCACCAGCGTCAGCAGAGCGGCATCCAAAACATCCTCCCCCACCCGTGCCTGAGTCATAGGGCCCTGAATTGGCCCTTCTTCTCCAGAGGTGGGGGAGGAGGAGTCAGGGACAATCAGGCCTGAGAGAAGAGGGAGGCAAGAACCTAAAAGAAGAAAAGGACTGGAGGCTTTTAGAGAGGAGGCAGACCCAACCCCTAGGAGTATTCTAGCTCAGTCATCTTCCCTGTGACTGTGTGAGACCCCAAGTCCATACACTGTGGTAATAGAGAGCAGGAAAACCATGTGTGAGTTTCTTTATCATGTTCCACTTCCCATAATTCCACCCTTTTCAAATGCCATACTTGCATAACTGTGTGTCTCAATTGACCAAGTGAACAGAGAATAATCAAGAGGAGAAAACCTCTCACTCCATCATCATCCCAAATTCCTGTGTTGAAAGGTTGTGTCAGCAGAGGCATCTTTGGCATCTGCCATCACTTCCTGCCCCTAAACACATAAACTACAGCACTGACCAAAATCACATTACTCTCCAACTTAAAAACATTGACTCTCCGTTGTAGATCATTGTCTGGAGTTAGATCTAGAATGTTCCCCAAAAGCCTCACATGTTATGACATTGGGCTTTTGGAAGATGTTTGGGCCATGCAGGCTCTAAACTCATCAATGGATTCATCACTGAATACGCTGTTGGGTGGTGAGCCTGGCTAGAAGACAGAGAAAGAAGCAGGTCACTGGGAGAATGACCTGGAAGGGTATATCTCCTACCGCTGCCCCTCCCCTTGCTCTCTGTTTCCTGACTGCCATGGGATAAGGAGCTATTCTCTGCCCGGGTCTTTTCATCATGCCTTTGGAGCCCGCTGACCACGGACCAAACAAGTGAGCCAGAATAAACATTGCTTCCTTGAAATTACTGCAAATCGTGTCCAGTGATGAGAAAGTAACAGAGAATCATATATTGCTCCCCATACCCAGAGCATTCTGATCTGACTCCAATCTATCATCAAACTCAACATGGAGGAAGAGGCAGAAAGACAAATAAAATCTGTATAGTATCCATGGTTATGCCCTTGAACAAAAACAGACCAATGTCAAGATGGTGCCCAGGTTTTCATAGCTGTCATCTGGAGCTAAGGGCTGGTAAATAGTGCAGTGGCTTCCAATGCAGAGATCAGAAGAGAATAATCCAGAGCCTGAGATTCTAAGCCAGTCATGTGGATATGATTTTTGAAATTTAACAGAAGCATGGAAGGATAAGACTCAATCCTCAGAAACAAGATATAAAAGTTTCATGAACCGGGCACGGTGGCTCATGCCTGTAATCCCAGCACTCCGGAGGCAGAGACAGGAGGACTGCTGAGTTCGAGGCTTGCCTGGGCTCCATAGTGAGCTCAGGGCCAGCCTGAACTACAGAGTGAGACCCTGTCTCATAAAACAAAACAAAAACACACATACAAAAATAAAAGTTTCATGAACATAAGAAAGGAATCTGTTCAGAGGGAAGGATAAGTAATCCTACTGTGTAAAAGGCACCAACATTTGTATTTCACATTTGCATTAAATACCCTTTTTATGCTGATGGTTGTCAAATTTCTATCTGCAGCCCAAAACTCTCAACTGAACTCCAAACTGATGTCTGTCAACCTACTTGATGCCATCACTTAAATAACCAGTAGACTTCTCAACATAATCTGTCTAAAAATGAACTCCTGGTCTCCCCAACCCTCAGACTTGCCATTTACACCTTTCCCATCTCAGTTTATAAAATTCTTATCCTTCACCTTGTTCAGGCAAAAGCCTTGATACTCTAGGAATCTTTTCTTTATCTCACCTCTGTACTTTCACCACACCCAACCTGTTATGAGATCCAATTGTTTCTGCTTTCTACAACATCTAAATACTGGCTACTTCTTAATTCTATCATGGTTACCACTGTAAGGCAAGCCACAAATCCTTCCTTTGGAATAATTCAGGATAAATCCTATCCAGAAGTCCTTTTGCTTCTATCTTTGCCCCATCTGACAGCTCTACCCCATCAGTTCTTAACACAGCAGCTAGAAGAATCTTTTTTAAAATGTAAATTAGGTCTCATAACTTTTCTGCTCAAAATTCTTCAAGGGTCACAATTGTACTGAAGTAAAAGCTGAAGCCCTGACCATGTCTATATGGCTCTACATGGCCCTGACTGATACTTGGACCTTGTCCCCCCTTTCTTCAGTGCCAGGTACCCTGATCTCTTGCTGTGTCTCAAACCTTGCAGACATTGTATTGCCTTAGAACCTTTGTTGTTATTGCTCCCTTCACCTGGAGTATCCTGCCAAATACCTACCGTCCTAACTTCTTACCACCTTCAAGTCTTTGCTCAAATCTTACCTTTCTAGGGCCAGAGGGTTAGCTCAGTGGTTCTGGCGCCTGCCTCACAAGCACAAGGTCCTGAGTTCAATCCCTGGTGACCACATACAATGCTGGGTGTGGAGACTCACGCCCACTGGCAATCAATACCACATACCACAATGCTGGGCGTGGTGGCTCACGCCTGTAATCCCAGCACTTGGGAAGCAGAGACAGGAGGATTGCTGAGTTCAAGGCTTGCCTGGGCTACATAGTGAGCTGAGAGCCAGCCTGAACTACAAAGCAAGACCCTGTCTCAAAAAAAAAAAAAAAAAAAAAAACTTACCTTTCTATGGAGACCTTTGCTGCTTCACCTTTCACAAATCAAAATTATTCTCCTCCATCAAACTGACCTCCTTCCTCTTGATCTCCTTTTTACTTTTAAAAGTTTTCTCATACCAACATTCTCAGAATATTTAATAATATCTTTTTGCTTGCTGACCATCTCTCCCAATGTAAAACTCCAAACCTCCTCTTTATCTTCTGCATTTTTATCAATGTTCTGGTCTTCTAAGCTCTGACTATAAACTCCCACCAAGCTCAGTTTATGGCATTCTAGGGTTTCTCTAGCTTCTGTCTCCAATCCTCTCCAATCTTGTCCCATGAACTGGTTCATGGTCAGGTATAGTCCCAGTAATGACCCTACTCCTCATACCAGAACCTGTCTTATTCACCTTCCCGTTGCTGAGACACAATACCCAACACCCACAACATAATGGAGAAAAGGTTCATCTCTAGCTCACAGTTTCAGAAATATCAGTCTTTGCATGGTCAGCTGGCACCAAGGTAGGAATAGCATGATGGAAGGGCCCACCGAGAAGGAAAGCTGCTAATGTCATGGTGACCAGGAAGCAGAGAGAAAAGAAAGGAACTGAGGAAGGAGATAGACCTTTCTCAGGTCATATTTCAACTGACCTACACCTTCTTAACAGGCTGCACCCCTGACAGTGCTTAGCTCTTGAACTCACCATGGATTAATTGATGGATGAGTACATTGTCCCCAGGATTCACTCAGCTTTCAAAAGCTCCATCTCTGAACATGTGACACTTTTGGGGCTAGATCTAAATGAAATACCTTACGAGATCAGTATTTGGTTTATTACTGTATCCCAAATGCCTGGAACAAAAGTTGATCCATTCATGAATAAATCAGTCAGTGAAGATTGTAAAAGAGAAAGGAATTTCTCTACCTCTCTCTTGACTAGATTATAGAAAAGGAAGTAGAGATATTAATATATGCCCATTAAAGCAGTCATGGGGTTTCTATCCGCCTGGATGTCCTGGTACAAGGATACTTGCTGCTAAAAGGTCAAACATGTTACAGATGTTGGATATAGTCATAATGTTTATTGCTGATCCAACTGAAACTGGCAAAATTCAGAAGCACCTAATTCCTAGTCCTCCTCTGGTTTACCCCGTGCCTACTTCCTGCTCAAGTCTTTATAATCAAGTAAATTTCCTGGCACTTAGTTCAGCTTCACTCTCTTAACTTGAGATGCCTGTCCTCATACCTATAGCTTCCCAGGCCTGCTTTTTTCAGAATACCACATATTGACTTCTCTGACTATTTAAATGGATTATTTTGTTATCAACTTTTGTCATACTTCTAATTTTAGTGCCTGAAGATGGAAGACTAGCAATTACCCTATAACTAATTACCACAAACTTGTTGGGCTAGAATAATAGCAACTCAACATCAGTTTTCATTAGGGAAATTCAAATTAAAACTACAATGAGATTTCATTTCATACCTACTAGATGTAAACTAGAATAAGCTAGATTACACTAATATTGATGGAGACATATTTCCACTATTTATCTCTGGTGGAAATGTAAAAGAGTCCAATTACTTTGGACAATAGTATGGCAGTTCCTCAAAAGGTTAAACACATGGCCCAGAAATTTCACTCATAGTTATATATCCAAAAACCTTCAAAACATGTTTACACAAAACCTTGTTCACAAATGTTCATAGCATTTTTATTCATAACAACTAAAAATTGGAAAGAACCCCAATTCTCCACCAATTGATGAGCAGATATCTATCTAAAGGTAATAGATTCATACAATCAAATATTACTCAGTCACAAAAAGGAAACAAGTACCTATGTAAGTTTCAATTTGGATAAACCTTGAAAATATCATGCTGGGGGGGAAAATCCAAATACAAAAGTTGGATCCTTGGGAGCATATCCAGAAAGGATACTGGGATCCTAGCCCTCTTTTCTCTCTTTGCTTCCTGGCCATGATAAATTGGCAGCCTCATCTGCCACACACTAGCTGCCATGGCTTACTCCTTTGCCACAGGCCCAAAGCCCACATCGCTAAGCAACCATGGACCAAAATCTCCAAAACCAAGAGCCAAAATAAATCTTACCTCCTTTAAGTTGGTTATCTCAGATATTTTTGTTACAGCAGCAGAAAGCTAACACAACCTCCTTCATACTGACTTCCCTCTTGAAGGTGAACTGCACAACACGGTGTAACACAGTCAGAGAAAAATTATATTCATAGGCTCCAGGGATTGGGGCATGGAAACTTGGGCACCATTCCTAGAAATTCTCCCACTAAACTTTTAATAATTACTCTGGTTATACTTGCTGACAATTGGATCTTCTAGGAGGAACAAACATTCCTGCATACCTGTTCAATCCACATGATGGGAGTGTCACAAGTTACCCTTTGTCTCTCTGATGCCTAAGCCAGTCCTAGAACCTACTGTGTACTCTGTGATTTTTCTGAAATGTCTGTGGGAGGCCACTACTCACCTGGGAAGACCAGGGAATTCACACATCAGGAAGTGCAGGGGTCTAACTGCCACAAGAGCTAAGTACAAGAGATAGGAAACATGTAGGGAACGGTTGTTCTCAAACTAACCCTGACCAGATAGAAAAAGAGAGGTAAGAGGAACCTGAAAGGAAGTAACCAAGCTATGTTCAAGCTTGTGATAACCGTAGAAGCTACCTGCGTGAGAGACTCCACATATGTCCCTGTTTTCAGAAAGCAACATTCAAAAGTAAGGAAAGAAAATACTAAACAGGCTAACATGATCAAACATGTTATTAAAGGATAAAATATGTCTAGGGATTTCATTGTGATTTTCATGAAGATGATAGATGCACAAAGAGTGAGACTAGGTGGACATAATAGCCAAAAAAGAAACTATAGAGTAATAAAAACTCTCCAGAGTGGCCTCTGATGCTTATGCTCATTCTTTCAACAAGTGCTCACTAAGGTACTGTGTTAGAGATAACGCAGGAAGAAGCCAGGTAGGAAATGTGGTAGCAGCCACCAATATGGCCCCAAGTGACCCTTGTTTCTTGGCATGATACATTCCCTTCTCTGTGGGTGTGAATATCAACAGAAGCCCTGGGCGTCACTTACAAGACAGGTCATGATAGAGATGTGGTTTTGCATGAGTATGCTCACTACCATGTGCCCCAATGGGTTACTTCCTCTGAAAGTAGCCAGTTGTCATGCTGTGAACTGTCTACCAGGGCGAGGAACTGAGTCCTCCAGCCAACAGCCACACGAGTGATCTGAGCATGGATCCTGCCTTGTCAAACCTTGGGGTGACTGCAGAGCCTGCCAACGCCCACCCTGTGCCCTGTGAGAGACAAGCACTCCTGTTCGGGGCTTCTGATCCTACAGTTCTGCTGTTTAAAATTGGTAATTTGAGGATAATTTGTTATGCAGCCAGAGTTTGATAGTATAGGAAAGAATACAATATTAAAACACAGAAAGGCAAGACACATACCCGAAGATGAACCAAAGAGAAAGCTTCAGGGTAAAGAATCCAGAAAGGGGAGAACCCGCGTAGAGTCAGACTTGGGACAATACTAAAGACAGCACAAAGGAGCTGTCCACTTTTACCCTACTTAGGGGTTGATGAGGCTCAAATTGTTTCGTTCACTTTCCAAATGTGGCCAAGGATGGAATGAAGTCTGAAAGCAACAGACTGAAGGAGATCCAGGGAGAGATTGTCCTGGAGCACAGGGCTCTGCTAAGCACGGTCGTCTCTTCGGGCTCCCAAAGTTCCACTCTGAGTCCCAAGAAAGCATGAGTTGAGTCTAAGGTGCTGGTGGTAGTCTTTGGGAATATCTAGGGCTGGCAGGAGTCACTTGGAGGGCGGAGAAAATAGTTTCATCCTGGAAAGAAAATAGTGGGTCTCAAAGACCAGGATCCTGACCTTGGTTTGGGCAGAAGATCAGGAGCAGATCCCAAACCAATGAGAGGTAATCCTCAAGACCCAGCCCAGAGTCCTTGAAACTTGGGTCTAGCCCTGCCCGTTTTCTCAGTGTTTAAACAGCAAACCATACGCAATGATAGCCAGAGCCAGGGAAGCCATGCAATGCCTTACTGTGGTTTCATCTGGGCGGCTGGTGCAGTCTTCACAGTATGGGAAGAAGAGTAAAAAATACTGAGGAGCCAGGCATGGTGGCTCACGCCTGTAATCCCAGCACTCGGGAGGCAGAGACAAGAGGATTGCTGAGTTCAAAGCTTGCCTAGGCTACATAGTGAGCTCAGAGCCAGCGTGAACTACAAAGCGAGACCCTGTCTCAAAAAAAAAAAAAAATACTGAGGAAAACTTACAATCAGAACAATTATAACCAATTTGAACATCACCAAAGGTGGCCAATGAAATGTACATTGTCAACTAAGTTTCCAGGAGCCTCTCACTCCCCCTAGGATTATAATATTAATGATTAGCATAATTCCGCACTTCCACTGAACTAGAAACGATTTTAGCACTTTCCATGGATTTGGCTTATTTAAGTCTCAAAACAATCCTATGAGACAATTGGCTCCATCCCACAGAGGGGAACCTTAGGAGAGGAAGGCTGAGCGACTTGAAGAAGTTGATCACTGTGGCGGGACAGGTGTCAGAAGGCCCAGACTAGTGCCTTTCCTCAACCACATGGCCCTCTTGCCACAGAGATGGCAATGCCCACATCCTCCCTCCTTGGCAGAAGCAATGTGGCTCAGCTTACATGAGTAGGAACAGGCTCGGGTGCAGGGTGCGCAAGCACGCAGCCCTGTATCAGAACAACCATCTTGTGTGCAGGGTGAGCACGCAGATGCATGATACTTGTGTGCTGTGTGCTCCGAGCCAGCAAGATGTAGGACAAAACTGGAGGAGGCGGGGCACTGAACGCCATGCCCAGGGTGCCTGGGAAGCAGCAAGAAGTTGGTCAGTGGGTCAGGCAGCCGGTCACTGGAGCAGAGGGCGACAGGTGGGCAGGGCTGTTGGGGTGACCAGCCTGCTCCCACCTGCCTGAGCTGTCCATCAGCACCAGTCCTTGCAGTGCCTGGAGCCAGGACCCCCGGAGAGCCGGCCTCAGAGGCACATCTCTCCAGGGGACATTCCAAGGTGGCCAAAGCCCTCGTGTCCAGTCCTAACTCCTGCTCCAAAGTACTCAGACTCCACCTTGTCCCTTCGTGTCCCCAACCCAGAGGGGAAAGCTGCCTTGCCTGGTCAAGACCCTGGAGTCAAGTGACAGATGGGCCGGAGTGAGGCCCGTGGCCAGTGGTGTCCTCCACGCTCACTTGCCTTTGCTGTCTGATGAGTGGACATACCTGACCTCGCCAGCGCTGTGAGGCAGCAAAAGGGTCCTCCCAAAGCGTCTCAGTCGCACCTCTTGATTTTTCAGGGGGTAAAAACTGAGGTTCAGAGGTTCACCTAGGACACCACCCCCACGCACCCTGCACACCCCCACACACCATGGGGTCCACTGGGGAACCTTGGCAAGAGCTAGAGGATTAGAACTGAAGTCTGGCCCTGAAGTGTAATGCAAGGGTAGGTGGACATGATAATGGGGGTGGGGTGGGGGCTTCCGGGGGTTCTCAAACCTGCTTAGACGCGGGATTAAGGTCTGACCGCGGAGTAGGGTGCGTGGGTGGGTGAATGACAGCCCGAAGGGGCCAACAGGAGCCGGCAAGCCGCGGCTCTGGGCAGGGCCGGCCCCCAGGCCCCGCCTGGGAGCGACCAGGTCGGGACTGGAAGCGCCCCAGAGGGCAGAGCCGGCACCCAGACGGGTGGGCACAGCGGAGGGGGAGGCGTGGGTCCACGGGGCCTGAGAGACAGACGGGGCGCAAGTGGCAGGGTCAGGGTGAGAGCGCGCAGAGCCGAGGAGCCCAGGTGGCGCTGGGGAGGGGCCGGGCTGCGGTGAGGGCGGCGCGTGGCCGGCCGCCCCCAGCTGTGGCGTCGCTCAGGCCCGGCTTAGCGGGCCGGGGCCAGGGATTAGGGGCAGTGGCCGCACCTGGCGGGCCGGCCGCAGGGCTAATGCTCTGTGACCGCGGCGGCCCCACCCGACAACTGGCTCCCTCCCGCCCGGCGGGCTGTGGGCTCGTTAGCCCGCGCTGGCGTGTGCGCCGGGGTGCGCGGCTGCGGCGTGCGCCGGGGCTGCGGCTGTCGCTGACGGCCACCGGCTGCGGCAGCGCGAGCCTCGGGACCGCTGGGCTGCGGCTGAAGGCGTCTTGCCCCGTGTCAGACCCGAGGGCCGGCAGGGGCCTTGACCGTGCGCCCTGGGAACAGTCGCCACCGCGCGATGCGGTGGCCTGGCCCCGAGTCCCGGAAGCCTGGACGGGCCGGCGGGGTGCCTGTTACATGACAGTCTCTGGTATCACCTTTGTCCCAGAACGTGTCCCGTGTCGTGTTGTTCAGGGCTGCTGATGGGACGCCTCCACACGCGGTGCAAGTCTGTGCTCCCCACACACATATGAGCATACTGCTTCGCAGTAGCAGTCTCAGCCATGGTCTGCAGAGCTTCAAATCTCTGATGCTGAAACAGATCACGGGACGGGAGTGCCAGGCTCTGGTTCCTCCTCCCCTAAACTCAGGTGTGCCCTTTGTGCCTACCTGCCACCCCTAATGTGCCCCTTTGCCACCTACAGGGTTGCACCAGAACAAAGTGTATGTGAGAAGTGTTGGCTCTCCCCCAAGGCCGTGGACAAGCCTCTGACCTTTGCACAGCTGTTCCCCCGGCCTGGAAGGCGCCCACACCCCAATCCTAGGTACCCAGAGCCTTCCCTGCGGTAACCGCCCTGCCCATCTTCCTGCCTCTCGCAGAACCTTGGCTTACACCTCCCTGGGGCTGCTCCGATGTTACATGCCATGCCTGGGGGTCTTGCCAGGGCTGCACTTCTAATATGGAGGAGCCTAGCTGGCCCAGCCTCTGCTCACTGCCCCATGGACACACAGCCCTCTCCACACCCAAGTAATGTCCATTGCTAAAAGCTGTCCACACCAAGTTCCCCGAAGGGAAGAGCCAGGCTGGCTGTCCTCATCCGCCCCTGGCCTCACCCGGGCCCTTCCCTGGCCCTGCCTGGGATGCCAGAACCCACAGCAGGTGCCTGGGCAGGCTCGGGGCTAGAGGGGGGCGGGCACCCAGCGAGACAAGCTCTAGAACCCTGCTCTTCCTCCTTCTCCTCTGCCACCCTCCAGTTTTGTTAATAACAGCTGCCACCACTGTCTGCCTTTGCACAATCTTTGACACTGAATATGCACTGTCTGTTTAATCCTGACTAATCCTGAAGGTACGGTGAGCATTCGGAGAGGTCACCTGCCATGTCCAAGGACATCGAGCTGGTCAGTGGCAGAGTCAGGGTTCATACCCCGGATGCTTCTCGTACCCTCCAGTGCCAAGGCCACGTACTGCTGCCGCTACCCTGGGAGTGACTGTCACCATCTGTCTCACATTAGGGGCAGAGCTGTGGTACGGCAGGGGCTGCTCCAATTCAGGTGCCCAGGGAAGCTCATGGAATGCCACCGTGAATGCCACCTTCGTTGTCAGGTGGCACATGACGTCACTGTCAGCATGGTGGTTAGTGCTCTGTGTTCAGTGACCCTGATGCTGAATTTCAAGTCTTCTTCTGCCTTTCCTGCTCCATGACCTTGGAATACTCATCTTCCTGTCTTGATTCCCCATCTATAACGTGGGCGCGATGATAATAATATGGTGGTGTTTAGAAGAGTGACTTAACTTGGGAAACATTTCTGTCCTAATTTTATTGTCTTCCTCTGGCCTAGAATGGGCCCTTTCACACTCTGCACTGCTGCCCTGCACTTATCACAGGCCTGGCCTATAAAGGCCTTCCATTTCCTTGGCTATAAAATATGGCTGAAAATTCTCAGTTATCAAGATGAAGGACTGCATGTGAAGTGCCTGACACAGGACCCTGCATGTGTAGGGCACCAGTGAAAGCTGCTGATGGGCAGAGCTAGATCAGGCTCTCCTGAACAGCCCATCTCTGGACTCAAAGGCAGAGGCTGCCCCCAGCACCAGCCTCATGCCCATGTGCCCATCTTCAGGCCCTGGCACAGAGGGCACAGAGCCTCATTCAGACAGAGGCCCTCCACCATCTGAGAAACTTCACTTCAAGGGGCAACCCGGGGCCAAACATGCCACCTCCTTACTTTTCTTGGGCTACCATACACACACGCGCGCATGCACACACACATGCATGCACAAACACACACACAGACTGGCAGCTCAGGATTTTGGAAATAAAATCAGGTGGGCAGGGAAGCACTCAGGAGATCACCCCCAGCCAGACTTGTTTAGCAGAAGATACTTGTCTTCAGATAAATCCTTAGGTAATGGCTGGGTGGTACTGTGTCTGTCTTGGAAGCACAAGGGCCCAAGTTGATCTCTGGCACCTCAAAAGAAAATTTTTTAGGTAGAACTTAGGTACATACAAGGGCCAGTTTGTTGTCATAAGTCAACCTATAAGTTCATATGTCTAACTCTCAGTCTTTATAAAATATACAAGTCTTTTCTACCAGCTACAATAGACTCTGCCACATAGTAGACTTTCGATAAATAGTTATTTAATGAGCGGATAGTTGTGGGAAAGGCAGGCTATTTTGATGAATGCAAATCTGAGAAATGAAGTTATGGATGATGATTGAAAGATCCTCCTAGCCTGAAACGCTAAGCCTAAATGTTTGTGTAGCGCTGGGTAGAGCACAGTTTGAAAACGATTGGTGTGCATAAATGTGCTTTTGATAGACAAAGACACTAAGGCCAGTCAGGGACAGACCTGGGCCAGAACCCAGGCCTCATGATTCCCCGTCTCAGGCTGTTCTCACCCCCTGACGGGATACATTCTGGGGCCCTGAGGTGGGGTCCTTCCCTGTCTGTGACAGCCCGTGAGCCAGTGCCCTTTTATCCCACAGCAGGCATTTCCCGTCAGCCTCTGCCCCAAGCCCGAGCCAGCCAGGAGCTGAGTCGTTCCCACTGACTCTGGCATGAGCTCTGTTCCTAATGCGCGTCCTCGGGGAAGGAAGGCCTGCTGCCCGGGACCTCTCTTGGAGCCACAGGGCCCAAGGGATGGGCCAACCCCAGTGAGTCCCAGGTTAGCAGAAGCTGCCAAGCGAGGGAGCCGAGTGGAAGAGCAGGGCCACGGAGAGTCTCGGTGGGGGGAACACCCTGGAGCACCCCAGAGCATGGGCCCCATAGCAGTTGGGGACATTTATGGGCCTTTCTATAAACTTCTGAGAGGGTAACCTTATCCTGGTTCTTTCGGCCAAGTATCCTCCTCCAGCAGCTGGTCACAAAGCTGGTTAATCTCCCAGAGTGCTCAGCTTAAAACCCGTGACTCACAGGACAGCCTGTGTGGGGGAGGGGGCGGCCGCCTCCAAAACGTGGCGCCCAGAGTCAGCTGTTCCAGGAAGCTTCTCGGGTTTCCCTAGCCCAGGCCTAAGATTTGAGGCCTTGTCTTCCTTCCTGGAGTCTTCTTCCTCCCTGACCTATAGATATGAGCCATGAGAGGTCGGGACCCTGTGAGGAGCGCCACTCCAGAGCCTTTGCTTGGACAAGCCTCGGGGCTGTCCCCAGGAATGACCAGCGGGCATTGCCCTTCAAGGGAAGGGTGCCACTTTAAGTGCCACTTTGAGAGAAGGTGGGGCTGGCCTTGAAGTTGAGGCCCCTGCCTTATCTGTGCAGGCCTGGAAAACTGCCTTCACCGCGACCCCTGTCAGTGTCAACCTGGCTGCCATTCCTTGTCAGGGGTGATGTGGAGAATGTCAAAGTGAGCTAGCGAGAAAGGTAACACACGCATCAAGTGGCCTCCACCTTGAGATCAGTAGGAAAAACACAAGACCTTTAAGGCAGACAAACTGAAGTACAGTTTCAGCCTTAGAGTGGGAGAGACTTGGGTTCAAGTTCCAACTGTTGCTTGCTGAACAGCTTCTCTGATCCTGAGTTTCCTTGTCTATACAATCAGGATGATAACAGGACTTAGTGGATTAATCCAATGAGATTCTGTCTTCCCTGCTTCTTTTCTTTTTGGACCAGCGATCGAATTTGGGACCTTGCATTGAGCCCCTTGCCTGCTTATTAAGTAGGAATTGTTCGTGTTATAACTGTCGTCATCATTGTTACTGCTCCAAAGACAAGAAAATCCATTTGCATTTGTGTCTGTAAAGAGAAGTATCTTAGTTACTCCTCTCATTGCTGGAGCAAAATACCTGATCCCCACAAGTTAAAGTGGGAAGGTTTATTTCAGCTCTCAGTTTGTAGAGGTTCCATTCCACAGTTGGCTGTCTCCATGGGTGTCTCCAAGAGCAGAGGAGAAAGGGCTTGTGACGCAGCAGAGAGAAGCAGCAGCATTTAAGGGAGCGGGAGGGATATGTACAGTCCAGGACAGGCCCACGGTTACCCACTTCTCCCCGCCCCCCTGACACTTCACCTTCCAGCATCACAGCCTGCTGTTAGCCCGTCAGTGGGCAGGTGTATACCACACACCCATGATTCCGTATCGGACACTTATGACCCGTTCACCTCCCAGAGGCCCCATCTATGAGCACATGAGGCTTTGGGAAAGATTTTAGATACAAACCAAAAAAAGAAGCTAATGGTTTGAAAGGCTGTCAGTGATTTCTCTCCTTCAGTAGTAGCTACATATGTGAATACAAGTCAGCCAAAGGTAAACAGCCAGTGACTCTGCATTTGTGGCTAAAAACTAAACTCAAGAAAGGCTCAGCAGATCGTCATGGAAGGTCCCACTCGCCACCCCACCGAGCAAAGCATCAGTCGTGTGCTAATCCTTCCTACTGCAGGCCCCGGGATACTTAGTATCATCTCAGGACCCACAAAGTCCCACAGACATCAGAAGAGTCCCGAGGGAAGGGGAGGAAGGAAACCCTTGAAGGTCCTCGCTCTAGATGAGGTGTTGCATTAAGCACATCCTGGCCTTAAGCAGCCCTGTGTGTGTGTGTGTGTTGGGGGGTCGCGTATCCCTGCATGTATATAAGGGCAGCTCCTCATAGGTGATTCCCACACGGCAATGTCAGCCTCGCAGGGAAAGTCATACTAGAAGTCGGAACATCGTTCTTCAGGCACCCAGCAGGTTGCTGTTTTACATGCTTTACTCATATTCAAGCATTTCATGCATATGATACTTTCTTACAAAGGAAGAACCTGACGTTTGGGGACAGAGACAGATGTGAATCAGCCTGCAGGCTAGAGATTGCCGTGGCGCTAGAGAACTTCTGCTGAGACACCTTGCACTCTGCCTCCAGGGACAAGGGACAAGCAAGCCACGAGAAGAAGGGCATTCTTGGAAGGAGGAAAGACCGGAGCCAAGTTCTGGCCACGTGAACCAGCCCACCAGAGGCCCCCATGCTACTCCCCAGAGAGTCGGTAGGGATGCATTCTGGGAAACCTTGGATGCAGTGCGAGGACACCTGGACCTTGTCCTGGAGGTGGTGCGGTGTTACCTAGGCAGCCCCTGCCGCTTCTGTTTTCGAGTCAGCAGCCTAGGGCCATGTTGGGACTAATTTAAAGGTCCTGGAGGCCTGAGAGTCACCCGAGATGGGACTGTTACAGTAGTAAGGAGCAGAGCCGCACAGGCTGCCCTGCGCAGACAGAGGAGAGGAGGTGGCCTGAAGGCATATGTAAGGGCAAAATCAGTACAGCTTAGTGGCCAATTAATTGAGAATATAATGGGGAGAGAGGTGAGCGATGATATCCAGGTGCCTTAATTGAATAACAGGTGGATAATGACCCTTTGAAAAGCTGAGCTTTCCAGAGGCCTGGCTGGATTCCTGGGGGAAATGAGGAACACAATTTAGGACTAGAGTTTGTTTGTCTTTGTCGGACTGGGAATTGAACACCATGAGCCTTTCTAATGAGGTACATCTCCGGCCCTTTTGACATCTTTTTTATCTTGAGAGGAGATCTCACCAAGTCACTAAATTGCCCAGGCTGGGTTTGATCTTGTAATCCTCCTGCCTCATCCTCCCAGAGTGCTGAGATTACGGGTGTGTGCCACCATGCCAACCAAGCACAGGGACTTGATGTATATGAGGGGACGTGAGAGACATCCAAGCAGAGATGTCAATGTAGACTGGCAGTGAAGTGTTGGCTGAGGATATGGAAGTGGGTGAATCCGTCCGTGTACAGTTAGTGGTTAACTCTTGGAAATGAATGATGACTCCATGGCAGGTGGGCCAAGGACAGAACCCAGCGGAGACTACAGCATCAAGGGGAGAAAGTGTCACAGAGAGATTGGCAAGCAGCACAAGGAACAGCCTGTGGTCAGAGCAGAGCTAGAGAGGATGTGATCTTGGAAATAAGGAACAGACCATTGTGAGAAAGAGGACAAAGTCAAAAGTGACTTTGAAGAGAGCGAGCCCTGAAAATCAAAGAGGGACAAATGTCCTTTTGGATAAGAAGGCTGTCTGGGGTTGTTTGGATGAAGAGGTGGAAGCTGAAGCTGCCTTTGGGAAGCTAAAGAGGAGCAGGAAGTGAGGAAGAGAAGCCAGCAAGACACCCTTTAAGGAACTTGGAACTGGGCCTGTTGGCGCACTTCTGTAATCCCAGCAGCTTGGGGGGCTGAAGCAGAAAGATTGCAAACTTAAGACTGCTGGGAAACTTAGTGAGACTTTGTCTCAAAATAAAACAAAAAGCAGGGAGTACAGGTCAGTGGTACAATGCTCACCTAGCATGGGTGAGGCTCTGGGTTCCACCCTTAGCACCATCAAGTAGATGAGTGAATGATTGAATGAATGAATATAAACACTTTGAAAGAAAACCCCTAGCCATTACATGCCTCCAGTAAAGAGTACAATGTTGGCTGAAAAGAAATCTTGCCCAAACACATCTGGGCAAGCCTCTACTCAAAACCATACCTGTATCCATATACAGAAAATATAGAAGACAGGAGGCCATGTTAAGCCACACTTAGTGATGAAAATGCTTATGAGGAATACAGGACAAAAAACCTACAGAACAAAGTTAGTTTGCAATAAATAAATTATAAAATTAATAAAACATATATGGATTGGGAATTTTTAGATTCAAAGATGCTTAAAAGACAGACTAATTAATCACAAAGTGTAGACTCTATTGGGATTCCAATTTAGGCCAACAGTAAGAATTGTGAGAAAATTAGAAATTTTATTACTGACTGCGTATTTGTTTATGTGAGAAAGTAATGTCGGGACTTAGTATCCTAATGATAGTGTGGTTATGTTAAAAAATAAGTCTATACTTGTTGCCAATTTATAATTATGTATATAATCATTGTATCATGATACAATGTCTGAAATTCATTTCAAAATAATTCAAAGGGGAAAGCAGATGGGACATTCATCATTAGGTTGGACATGGGCAAGTGGTTGTTCGAGCCGATGATGGGCTTCATAGTTTGCTGCGTGTATTTCTGCCTGTGTTTGGAGTTCCTCATACCAGAGTGAAAGAGAAGGCGGGGCTGGGAGGGGAAGAAGGCAGGGGAGGTCCTGAGAGGTTGGGAGTGGACCAGGCCTGGCGAGACCCCAGGAGTGGACATAGCTTCCTCCCTGTGTTCTCTCCACCCCAACCTTTCCTGGGACAAACCCACTCCGAGCTCCCATCCCAAGACTGCTAAGGCTCGGTGACCTCTGAGTTCAGTGGGTCATGCCAGTGGGGCCACCTCTTGATGGAGAAGAAATCAGCACCAGCCCCTGGTGACCCTGTGTCTGCTATGTACAGCACTATGGGAGTGTCCCTGCTTCAAGGGCACAAGGAGAAGAAGGTTCCTCTTTATCCATGCAGAGTCAAGTCCATGCCTATGTCAAAGTTTGGACTTCTCGAGTTGAGGCAGAGGCAAGAGAGAGCATTTCCCTCTTCCCAGAGCCTCTGTGTCTAGCACACGTGATCCCTGCGCAAGCAGGGACCGGGCATCCAGGGACAGGGTGACGAGTGGCCACTGAGGTGTGGACTGTGCCGGCCGCGGCCCTCCATGAGATGCTATGGCGGAGAGCCGCCCCCTTGGCTCCCCGCCCCCACACCAGCCTCGCTGCATCTGTCGTCGCCGCTCTGCTGCCCGGGCCAGGTTTTGTTTGGGGGCGGCTGGCAGGCTGCCCGTGCGCACAGCAAAGTGGTGACGCCTGCTACTGCAGACGGCGTTCGCGATACAATGTCACCCGTGTTTGGAACATGAGCTGCGTGGCCACCCCACTTCCAGCTGCCTCTGCACCACCGTGGTCCCCTAATAACTGATGGAGACCCCAGTGAACCAGATGGGTTCCTGACACCCTCTGCGGCCCAAAGCTTTCTCCCAGAGGGACAGCCAGCAAGCAAGTCCCTCCCGCGCTCTGCCTGTGCAGCCCACGACGGTGATGAGCCCTCATGATCCTATGAGGCCGTTGCTAGAGTGAATCCCATTTCACAGCTGGGAAGAGTAAGACTCAGAGAGGGGAAGTGACTTAGCCAAGGGAAGGCATGCCTGCAACCAGCATATCTGAAGCCAAGACCCCTAAGTCTAGTGGAGACTTGAGGAGCATGAACCCACCACTAGTGACCCAGTCTCCCTGCCAGACAAGACCCGCCACTTTCCAGTTCACTAGGCCCAGTGCAGTGGGCTGAGGAAGTGGGGTTGTAGCTGCAGAAGGGGAAGATCGTGACCTTCATGGCCCGCAGTGTCAGGGAAGCAGGCTTCCGGTCTCACCCTCCCCGGGGCTGACCAAGGCCTGCGTGTGCCTGGCCCTGCGCTGGGCCACCCACGTGTGTGTCCTCTTGCCCAGAGATAGAGGAGGCTGAGAGGCTGGGAAGATCCAGGGACCCTGGCAAGACCACAGGCTCACTGCAAGGGACATCAGAGCCCTGGGTCTCCACTCCCCCTGCAGAGACAGGAAGGGCGCGGGAGTGCTCAGAGGGGCAGCAGCGGGCATAGCACAGCCAGCAAACCTGGCTTTGAGGCTCTGGTCCGGGATCTCTCCCGGGTCTAAGGGGGTTGTCCTTCCCCCGGCATCTGCCACATAGCCATCGACTGCTGACCCGACTGTGATCTGACCTGGGACACTGTGGGCTTTGTCTCAGAGCCTGTTTGCCCCTTCAGAAGTCTGAGCTTCAGGTCCTCAAGACCAAAGAAACCCTACTGACAGCAACACCCCGTGGAGAACACCCCAGGACATGTTGCCAGGTCTTCTGACCTACACTCAAGGGGTGCTCTAAGCCTGGGATGCTTCTCCTTTAGCTCTCACCTTTGGCACTCCTACTCACTCTTCAGCGCCCAAGAGGAAGAACACCAGTACTTCCGGCTTGGGGAGATCTTCTTGCATTGCCCACTCTGGGCACTGTCCCATGGTCCTTTGCCGACTCAGAGTCTTCTCCCCACACCCCGAAGTAGATGGGGCTTTCTCAGGTCTGGATTAGCTGCAGATCTGAGGTGCCCAGCGTGGAGACCAGAAACAGGCAGTGTGTAGGGACAGCTGAGGGGCGCAACAGGGTGGATGAGCAGAGGTACATGGGGAAGCAGCATGCCAGGGAAGCTTCCTGCAGGTGGCAGAGCAGGACTCGGGGTGGAGGCAGGTGACAGGCGTCCCGTGCAGCCAGAGGATCTTCTATGGGCCCGCAGCCTTCTGCTCTTTGGCCAGGAAACCTCTGTCCTGGGTGCCACTGGCCAGGGGCGGGCAGGTTTGGGGAAGAGAACTGGCCTGACCCGCCCTCGGAGGCATGTGGCTGGGCAGCTGCGGGCAGCAGCTGGCCTCTGGTCCTGCAGCCCCGCGGCTGTATGAGCTTCATCGCGGCCCCTCAGAGCCCCCAGGCTGGCAGGTGGGCTGATTAGGCCAAAAGGGGGCGACGAGAGAGGTGGGAGCTGAACCCGGCCCAGGCCCGAGATCAGCTGCCCCCAGATTCGGCCGCGTGTGCCAGCCTCGTGTCCAGCCCCGGATCCCTGAGACAGGGGCCTGGCCTCATCTGTTCTTCCTAACTGCAAACCAGAAATTGCGAAGGAGAGACAGGTGCCATGGGTGACAGGTCCTTCGGTGTCCTCTTCGTGGGTGGGTGGAGGACGTCGGGCAGTTGTCAAGGCGGACCACAGTGTTGATGCCCCTAGCACAGACCATGAGCAGGCAGGACACACGTTGTGGTGAGTGAGGTATGTTCTGTGGGGAGGTGCACGCGGCACGGGGGGAAACCCTACAGGGGTTCTGCGTGGATAAGGAGGGCATGAGCGTGTGACGTGTGACATATAAGAGCCACACAGAGGTGTGTGAGGTAGCACAGAGTGTGAGGGCGGGACTGTGTGTAAGCTGAACGTGGTGCACGAACTACGCAAGGTGTGTGCTGAGTATGAGGTAGACACGGAGCACAAGGTGCACAACCTGTGTGGAGTGTGCACAGAGAGCAACAGGTGTTCCAGAGCGTGAGCTATATACCGGTGAGGTGTGCAGGGCGCGTGGGGTGTGCATCTCGTGTGCACCACGTATATAGGGCATGGCACACACATGATACATACTGTGGGAGGTATCTGCAGTCTGCGAGGTCCCCACGCACAGGTCCGACACAGCACGCGGGGCCTGGGGGGTGCGGGAACTGTATCTGCGCACCCTGTCCCGGCCCGAGCTGGGCCCGAGCTCTGCCTGGTGCGGGGTGTCAGAGGCGGGAGGCGCCCTCGGCTTCTCTTGGATCCTGCCATGCACAAGTCGAGGGCGACTCTGAGAGGCTCCCACCCATCTTCTGCTCAGCTCGGGGACAGCGTGCTCTGGGGACAATCTCCTACACTGCCAATATTATTTCTTTTGTTTGACTCCTGCTGCAAGTTGAATTCTCTTTTTTCAGTGCTTTATTCAATAGAGGCAGTGAGCTCTCCTTCCAGGTAGGGCCTCTCATCCCAAGAGCCTGTGGAAACAATTGACACGCTATGAGTTCTACCTCCTCTACTACCTCTCATTATTAGGACTGTCCAATTGCTTGGGTCTCATTGTCTGGTTTAGTAAACTATATCAAATCTGTGTTTTGGATCTCGGAACCTGGGCTGCTGAGAACCTGGGCTCACCTTTGAGGTGAGATAGGGGTGTAGTTATGGAAAGAGCAGACCTGGAGGAGAGGTGTGAACAAGCCCTTGGACACTTCCAAGCGCCGGGCATGATGGGTTCGGTGTTCCAGTGGCCGGAGCGTGCCTACCCTGGCAAACAGGCTTAGCCTCCGTGACTCCTCTCATGTAGCCTCTGAGTCCTGGGGGAGGAACTTGGCGGTGAGTGACATCCTGAGATGTGGAGTGTACATAGCATGTGAGGCGTACATGGTATGTGGGTTGTACATGGTGTGTGGGCGTACGTGGTATTACTTTCCCATTGCGTGGACAAAATACTAGACACCCATGATTTAAAGGAGAGGTTTATTTTAGATCAGGCTTTAGAAGTTGTATTTATGTTTGGCTGGCTGAAACGCGGGAGCATCATGGTGTTAAGGCGTTGGTGGGGGAAGCACTGTTGACCTGGTGTCAGAATCCAGAGAGAGAAAGGGTGAGCAAGAGAGGAAGACACACCCTTCCAGGTCTCACCCACAGCATTCTCCCTCTTCTAACCAGGCCCCACCTCCTGACACCACATTCAGTTCTAGCATTCCTGAGGTTCAGTCACCTACGAGCATGTGAGCTTTTAGGGGTCCATCTAGATATAAACCATAACACTCTACCTCGACTCCCTAAAAGATTCATTGCATCTCTTTATAAAACATGCATTTAACCTATCCCTGAGAGTCACCAAACCTTCACAGTTTCAGCAGTGCTGCAAAGTCCAAGTCCAAAGTCTGCTCTGAGACTTGAAACTCTCGGCTGTGAGCCCCTGTACAAATCAGAACCCAAGTTGAACATGGCTGACATCTGATGACACAGGGGAGATATTCCCATCGCATAAGGAAGGAATAAGGGGATAGAAGCAAATGGAACCAGATCAAGACAGAAACCCAGCAGGACAAACATTAAATCCCTTGGTTCCATGTCCAGTACCAGAGGGAGAAGGGGGTGACAACACATGAGTTCCAAAGGGCTTAGGGGACTGTACCCCGTGGCACTGCTGGTTACAGTTCCCACGCCTTTCTCCTGTGGTGACTTTGCTCGCCCGCTGTGAGCTTTCTCACATTCCACATTCCTGGTCTCTGCAGCTTCCTGGGCTGTCCACTGTACTTTCAGCTCACTCTCACAGTTTCACAAGTGAAAGCGTTATAGCATCACACCCTCAACCTGTGACTGGCGAGGGCTTGTAGATTCCTCGTGTGCCCTCAAGGCATCTTTTCTAGTGTCCTAATGAAAAGTACTTGACTTCTTTTTAATGTAGCTCTTTTTAGCACCCAAGCTTTCCTTGGCTCCAACTTGGCAGGAGCTTCCTTTCTGGGAGAAAATGCAAAATTTTCAAATAAGATTTTTGCTTCTGAATTTCAGCGTAAATCTCAAGAAAACAGAAAACAGCACCTATGCCATAACTTAAATGGCGGGCTGCCTTGAAACTTCTTCCACCAGATGAATAAGTCTTCTTTCCACAATCTCAATCTCTTGCAAAGCTTCAAGCAAAATATAGACAAATTTTCTGACATAGTATACCATACACGTCCTCTAGCCCAACTGCCAATAGAGTTCTTGTTCCCAGCTGAAACTTCTTGAGCTTGGTCTTTAACACATCCACTTCTGTCAGAACTTTGGTCTTCTGAGTTCTGGCCACAGTCTTTCATCAGATTGCAAAGCTATTTCTCCAGGCAGCATCCAACCTTTTCAAATTCCTCCCATGAACCAGTGACAGAAGCTCATGACCCATATGATCAGACCCATAGCAAAAACCCCACTCTCAACACCAAAATCTATTTTAGCCACTTTGCTCATTACTAGAACAAAATACCTGACACCCACAATTTCAAGAAGTCTATTTTGGTTCACACTTTAGTTTTTTTTTTTTTTTGCTTTTTGAGACAGGGTCTCGCTTTGTAGTTCAGGCTGGCCCTGAGCTCACTATGGTGCCCAGGCAAGCCGCCGTGAATTCACCAATCCTCCTGTCTCTGCCTCCCGAGTGCTGGGATTACAGGCGTGAGCCACCACAATGTGGCGTTGATTGTTGGTGGGCGTGTCTCCATGCCCAGCATTATATGTGGTTACCGGGGATCGAACTCAGGACCTTGCGCTTGCGAGGCAGGTGCTGGAACCACTGAGCTAACCCTCCAGCCCACACTTTAGAATTTTTAATCCATGTTCAACAGGATTAAACACAGGAACACCACTGTGGAATCGCCTAGATGGAGGAAAGCTATGCATATCACCAAGGCCAGGAAACAAATAGAAGGGCAGGAGCCAGAGAAGCAGATATATATTTCCAGGTCACAGCACAGAGACCCCTCTCTTCCAACCAGATCCCACCTGCTAATACCACATTTACTCATAGTATCCCCACGGTTCAGCCATCTTTTAAAAGCCCTGCCTACAAGTGCTTGAAGCTTTACAGGGACATCAGAGATGAACCATAGTGCATGGCATCTATTATGAGGTGTGCATGTGACACGATGGGAGGGCCCTGACTCTGTGACCATGTCTATGCGCTGGCTGCACACAGTCCCACCTGCTCCATCCAGACGGGCCCCGTGGTGGATTCTACACTTATGTGGTGGACACTTTCGGGCTTTCCCAAGGACCAAGTCAGCAGGGGAAGTCAAGAGAGGAAGACACAACCTTCCAGGTCTCACCCCCAGTAATCTCCCTCTTCTAACTGGCCCCCAGTTAGGGGGATACTCTGAGCGGATGCAGGGACAGGAATCCCACACGTGAAGAGGCGTCCTATGGCATGCGGGCTATACCTGGCAAGTGGTGTGTCCATGGTGTTTTACCACTTTCCTCCTCACTGGGACAAAATACCTGACACTTGAAACTTAAAGGAGGAGAAGTTTATTCAGTGGTCTGCCTACCGCGACATCAACCTCCTGTCAGGCACATC
>PVIC010013529.1:0-37916 GCA_004025085.1 Thryonomys swinderianus
GCTTTTGAGTTTTCTGAACCCATGGGTCCTCAAATCTTGTTGCCAGCTTGAAAGCAAACCTCTGCCCTACAAGGGGCAAACCTACTCTCGCTGCGCGTCCGCAGACCTTACCTGATCGTTGCTCCTCCGTTCCCCTGAGAGAGCTTCCCGGGTTTCGGCACCAGTTGTCGCGACCCTCGCTGATCCTGCAGAGAGAGACGCAACCATGGAGTGCAAGCTTGAGCTTTATTATTACCATTACCACCACCTGTATAGGCGCTTATATATCTTCCCATGGGGGCCCTCCCACCAAGCACGGGTGATATCAATTAAGGCCTGCGATCAGCTGGTTTGTATTAAGCAGCAGTCTCTGGTTTACTGCCAGCCGCCATCTTTGGGGAGCGGCCGTCACGGCCCACCACACTGGGATGACAGGCGTGAGCCACCACATCCGGCATTGTGGTATGCGGTGTTGATTGTTGGTGGGCGTGTCTCCACGCCCAGCATTATATGTGGTTACTGGGGATCGAACTCAGGTCCTTGAGCTTGCGCGGCAGGCGCTGGAACCACTGAGCTAACTCTCCGGCCCGGCAAAGTAATTTTTTAATTAAACATTTTAATTGAGGGCCGGAGAGTTAGCTCAGTGGTTCCAGTGCCTGCCTAGCAAGCACAAGGTCCCTGGTTCGATCCCAGTAACCATATACAGTACCAGGTGTGGTGGCTCACGCCTGTCATCCCAGCACTCGGGAGGCAGAGGCATGAGGGTTGCTGAGTTCAAGGCTTGCCTGGGCTACCCAGTGAGCTCAGGGCCAGCCTGAACTATAAAGCGAGACCCTGTCTCAAAAAAAAAATTGTTTTTTCTTTTAAAAAGTGAATCATAGTATGTGTACAGAAAAATGCATAATTAATAAGTGGAAGCTGTGTTAGTTATCACAAAAATGATCCCACACTTACTATTGCCATTCATGTCTGAAGGGAAGGTCATCAGTACCCACAGCCCACCCTTCCCTGTTCCTTTATCCCAAAGGTGACTGATTTCAAGCATCACAGGTTAACGTGGCTTATTTTTAAACTTTCTGTTTTTAGGTCTGGCTTATGTCAATATTACATTTATAAGATTCACTCAGATATATACACTTATGTTTATTCTCACTGCTCCATAATAATCCATTTTAAGAGCTATGATAGCCTGTTCATTTTATAATTGATTAACATTATAGTTAGTAAAGTGGGGCTATTAAATAATGCCTGTTATACACTGCATAATTGTTCTTCCCAAAATTCATGCACTGAAATCCTAAAGCCCAGTGGGGCAGCATCAGGAGCTGAAGTTTAGAAAAATGACTAAGTTTAGATGAGATTATGAGAATGGAATTCCTGTAATGAGATTGGTGCCCTAAAGGAAGAGACAGAGACTACCACGTGAAGATATAGCAGAAAGAGAGCCCTCACCAGGGCTAGCACCCTGGACCGCCCAGCTCCCAGAGCTGTAGGAAAGAAATATTTTATGGTTCAGCCTTCTATTCTACAATACTTCGTTACCACAGCTTGAACTGAGACAGTACTGCTCTGAACAAGTGTGCCCAGGTGGCTTGAACATGAGTGTGCTTTTCAGTCAACAGATTCCAAGCCACTGTTGGTAGATGGCAAACCTTTTAGAGCTTTCGGTAGCGAGCAGCCTGCCGCAGCACATGTGCACGGTTCCCCACCACTGGTACATGTTAGCACAACTGCTGGGCCACGGGGGCTGCCTGTTTAGCTTTGGTGTGTTTTGGCAAACACTTCTGCAGAATGGCTGTATTAATTTTCACTCAAACCAGAAGGTCCTGTTGCTCCATATTTGTCTATCACTTGTGAGGCACTGACATAAACATTTGGCCCATTCTGAGCATTTGTGGGATAGTCTCACTGTGCACTGAATATGCATTCAAGGACTGTTTGACTTTTTGATCATTTCATCATTAATGTTTCCAGAGGTCCAGGTCATACCTTTTAGCCATCATTTCATTGAGTTTTCTATGATACATTTTCTAAGATTTTCTTTTGAGTTATAGGAGGTCTTTAAGTTTTCTGAGTTTGAGTCCTTCATTGGTTTATGCATTGCAAACATGTTCTCTCTTGCTGCCCTCTTCACTTTCTTAATGATCTTTTCACAAATCACTTTTAAGATAGTGTAATACAGTAACTATTTACTTTATGATTATTGCACTTTAGGTTTTAAGAAATATTTTACTTTTTCAAATTTTATCTTCTAGAGTCCTTTGTGTTTTACCTTTCATATTAAAACCTGCAACCTAGCTGCAATTGATATTTGTGTATGGTGTGAGATAAAGGGTAAGAGCAGCATTGTGTTTTTTATATGGATACGATTGATGTGGCTTCATTTAAAAAAAAAAAAAACTCCCCTCTGTGCTACTTGGCTACTTCTATTGCTAAGAGGCATGACATAATAAAGTATTTTAATGTTACTAAATATGTGTTGGTTTATTTCTGTATTCTCAATTATATTTCTTTGGTAATTTGTCTGTTCTTAAGCAACACCAACCTTTATTACCAGGGGTTTACAAGTCTGGATGTTTGGAATGAAGATTCTCTCGATTTGGAATTCATAATTAATTCAGAGAGTCAGAGTCTTTGTATTTCATATAAAATTTGTAATTGTCTTGTTGATTTTTTTTTTTTTTTTTTTTTTTTGCTTTTGAGACAGGGTCTCGCTTTGTAGTTCAGGCTGGCCCTGAGCTCACTATGGTGCTCAGGCAAGCTGCCACGAACTCAGCAATCCTCCTGTCTCTGCCTCCCGAGTGCTGGGATTACAGGCATGAGCCACCACGTCCGGTATTGTGGTATGCGGTGTTGCTTGTTGGTGGGCGTGTCTCCACGCCCAGCATTATATGTGGTTACCGGGGATCGAACTCAGGACCTTGCGCTTGCGAGGCAGGTGCCAGAACCACTGAGCTAACCCTCTGGCCCCGTCTTGTTGATTTTTAACAAAAATATCTATGAGAATTTTGATTGCCATTACATTAAATATAGAAATTAGTTTGAGGAGAGTTGGATATCTTTATAATATTGATCTTCTGGTTTAGGGAGAATGACACAAGTTTTACTCTAGGATTCTGTTAATTGCTCTCAGTGACATTAAGTGCTTTTCAGTGTGTAAATCTCAAACAGCTGTTATTAATTAAGTATTTGATTACTTTTTTTTTTTTAAGAGACAGGTTCTCGCTTTGTAGTTCAGGCTGGCCTGAGCTTACTGTGTAGCCCAGACAAGGATCGAATTTAGCAATCCTCCTGCCTCTACCTCCCGAGTGCTGGAATGACAGGTGTGAGCCACCACACCCAGCACTGTGGTATGTGGTACTGATTGCTGGTGGGGGTGAGTCACCATGCTTGGTATTGTTGTATGTGGTTACTGGTATCGAATTCAGGACCTTGTGCTTGCTAGGCAGGCACTGGAACCACTGAGCTAAATCTCCAGCCCAATATTTGATTACTATGAGACTACTGTAAAAGATACTTAAAATTTTATTTTTTGCTAGTTGTGGCAGGTATATATAAATAGGAATGACTTAACTGATTTTTTATTCAAAAATATCAGTAAATTAACTTATTAGTTACAAAAATTTATACATCAATTTCTTGGTAGGAACACAAATCATGCCATCTGTAACAATGACCACTTCATTTCTCATCTCACAATATATCTTCCTTTCATTCTTTTGGGCTCCATTATGCAGTAAGAGCTTTACATTTCTTAGGACCTGCTATACTGGTGACTAGAAGTAGTGACTCTTACCACAGTCCTCTGATCTCAGAGGGCATCGTTCTCCAGGATTTTTATCAGTATTCTTCACCAGAGTAAGGAAGGGTGTTTTTCAAGTTTACTAATAGTTTTTCTTTTTATCGCATGTTCAATTTTTGTGGAGTACATTTTCTGCTTCTATTAAGATGATGATATGATTTTCCCTTTGTTCAGTTAGCATGCTAAATCATAGCTATTGATTTTCAAATGTTAAATCAACTTTGCATTCTTGGAAAAAACCCTAGCTTAGTCCTGATGCATTTTCATCCTTATATTCAGTTTGCAAACACTCTTTTTTTTTGGGGGGGTACTGTGGATAAGGCCTACCATGAAGCTACATCCCATTAAGCATTAATACTCTTTAGGATTTGCATCCATATTTGTGAGAAACTCTGGCCTGTACTGTAATGTGTTTGCTAGGATTTAGTATAAAAGGGGTTTTTTCTTTCTTTTTTGATCTAATAAGACCAGTTGAAAGGTATTTTCTCTTTTCTCTTTCCATCCTCAGAAAGAATTTGTGTGAAGACTGATATGGTATCTTCCTTATAAATAGCTTAAATATGTGGGAGGATTTTCAGTGATGAAGAACTCTTTGTCAGAGATTTTACTTTGACAGATGGAGACTCATTCGGTTACTCCCTACAGTCCAGGATGGATTTGGGGAGGTTTTCTTTTCTAGCTCTTTGTCTAGTTCACCTACATATTTTAATTTATTGGCAAAAATTATTCATGATATCCTTTAATTATATTCTCAATTTCTATAAGATTTAGAATAAATCATTTTTTTACTCTTTATGTTAATTATTTGCAGATGGTCTTTTTTTTTTTTTTTGAGACAGGGTCTCGCTTTATAGTTCAGGCTGGCCCTGAGCTCACTATGTAGCCCAGGCAAGCCTTGAACTCAGCAATCCTCCTGCCTCTGCCTCCCGAGTGCTGGGATGACAGGCATGAGCCACCATGCCTGTCACTGTGGTATGTGGTATTGATTGCTGGTGGGCAGGAGTCTCCACGCCCAGCACTGTATGTGGTTACTGGGGATCGAACTCAGGACCTTGCACTTGCAAGGCAGGCACCAGAACCACTGAGCTAACCCTCTGGCACCCAGGTCTGTTTTGTTGTTTTATCAGGTTATCAATAAGTATATAAGAGTTTTTTTTGGTCTTTTAGAAGAATCAACTTTTTTTTTTTGAGACAGGGTCTCGCTTTGTAGTTCAGGCTGACTCTGAGCTCACTATGTAGCCCAGGCAAGCCTCGAACTCAGCAATCCTCCTGCCTCTGCCTCCCGAGTGCTGGGATTACAGGCATGAGCCACTACGCCCGGGCAGAAGAATCAACTTTTAATTATTTGTATAGTATATTGTTTTTCTTTCATAAATTTCTGTTTTGATTATTCCATTTCCTACTTTCTTTAGTTTTCATTTTCTCTACTCTTTTGTTAAATCTTTTACTTAATTTCTACTTGGAAATAATTTTGTTGTGATACCTTATTTCTATTTTCAGAAAATATATTCCAAATAATTTTGAAAATTTTAAAATTTTGCTTCATAGTCCAGCATTTAAACAATTTAAATAAATGTTCTATGAACATCTTAAAGGTAGGTAAATTTAATATTTACTTATATATTTATAAATTAGGTCAATTTTATTTTTAATGATTTTTGTCTGTTTATGTAATAGCTAAGAGCAATGCATCAAAATCTCCCACCATGCGAATCTGTTTCTCTTTTAGGTGGGTCAGTTTTTCGTTGTGTGTTTTAAAGGTCGGTTCTTGCTTCTGCAAGTGGTTAGGGCGGGGCAGGATCATGTGCCCAAGGGAGCTGATTTGAAGCTGGCTCTTTGCTTGAGCTGGTCCATTCCCATGTATCCTGTGTGGTTAATATTCTGGGACTTTTTAAGATACTGTTATGTCAATTCATTTAACAATATCTGTTGCATGTGTGCTATGTCCTAGACACTGGCACTGTAACAGGAGCAAACAATTCCCATTCTAAATAATCTGAACACAATACAACTGTCGCTGAGAAGCAGCTACCCTCATTTTTGGGGGTTTTACATTTTACTGCCAGATGAATTTCTCTGGAACATTTCTTTTTCCTTGTTACTCTGTCACTTAGAAACTCACCTGTGTTTCCTGTCTAAAGAAAAAAGATTCTGGGCCAGGGATTTAGCTCAGTGATTCTAGCAACATGCCTGGCAAGCACAAGGTCTCAAATTCAATCCCTGGCACCACATACCACAATGCTGGGCATGGTGGTTTACGCCTATATCCCAGCACTTGGGAAGCAGAGGCAGGATGATTGCTGTGAGTTCCAGGCCCAGCTGGTCTATATAGTGAATTCAGGGCCAGCCTGTACTACAAAAGAGAGACCCTCTCCCTCTCAAAAAATTTTTTTTAATTAATTAATTAAATTTTAAAATAAAATTAATAAAAATAAAATAAAATAATTTTTTTTGTCCAGTTGGGAGAGTCTATGAGGAACTATTTTATATTTTCCTCATGGTCTTAGTAAAAAGTCTTTTAACCACATATTGTATCTGAATCTGGCCTGGGGCCATTTTTAACTGGCCACATCCTGGATTTGATCCTTGCTTGAGAACATTTCTTAATCTAAGAGTCTTTGTCAGGTTGGAAAGACTAGTTTTGATTTTCCATATTCTGAAAAACTCTAAATTCTGCATGCAAACTGAATGGGTCATTCTTTAGTTAATCTCTCTCTTATCAGGCAGCTAGATGAAATGTTTGATGCTTTTAACATTCTGTCTGGAAATTTCCTTAGATATACTACTAATTAATTATTTTCTGTTAACACTGACACTGGATGAAAATTTTATAAACGCTCTGGAACTGCAGAACACAAGCAGCCTCTTTTGTGGGTTTTAGTCAGCATGTCAAGCACCCTAAAGACTCATCTAGCCTTTCCCTGACACTTGGCCCGGCACTGTGGTGTGTGGTATTGATGGCTGGTGGGCGTGAGTCTCCACGCCCAGCATTGTATGTGGTTACCGGGGATCGAACCCAGGACCTTGCACTTGCGAGGCAGGTGCCGGAACCACTGAGCTAAATCTCCGCCTGAGATTTTTTTTTTTTAAAGAAGCAGTTTATTATCTCATATGATTTTGTGGGCCGACTTGGAAGTTGTACGCGTAGTGCTGGCCATGCCGAATCATGTAGGGGTGTGATGGACTGGAGTTTCTACAACAGGCTTTTCCACCTTTGTGGTACCGCACTGGGCGTGGAGGTAGAATCACAGGGCAGTTTCCCCACCCCCCTGTTGTCCCAGGGCCATCCCCTCCCCGGAAGGCCTTCCCAGCAGGGTGACTGCGCCTCCTTTCATCTGACCTCAGGGCTAATCACACTGTGTTTCCCATGGCCCGCTGACTCCCAGGAAGGCTTTTGAGCCCCATGTCTCTTGGCCACCAGTGAAAGAAGCAATAGGCAGACTGGAAAGAAAAACGCGCGACTCAGCTTTTTTAACCTCTACTTTAAAGATTAATTCTACAGTTATTTGGAGGTTACTTGGAACAGTCCTGGCCCCTCAACATTGCTAATATTTGAGGAATTTTCAGTAATGTTTTCATTTCCTAAAGGTGAATGAACACAAAATGAGAACAGAGCTTAATGGGAATCTATTGGCATGAATTTGTAACTCCAAGCAAAGGAGTTTCTTCCAGTTGTTGGAAACCACAAGACAAGACTTGGTAAAATAAAATGATGCTCATTATTAACTAAATGAGGCTTTGGCATTTTCTCTGGATTTAAAAATATCCTGACTTATATAGGGTTTATTTTTAAACTGGAAAAGCACCTTATCTTTAACCTTTTAATATCCCTAAAAGAGAGAGGAGATAGTTTCATTTTAATTTTATCAGTGTGGTAGAAGATGATGAAAAGCTGAATAATTTTCCTCAAGTGACTCTGATAATAACACCATCCATCTAATCTTCCACCTGTATTTTTTTTTTTGAGGCAGGGTCTCGCTTTGTAGCTCAGGCTGGCTCTGAGCTCACTATGTAGCCCAGGCAAGCCTCGAACTCAGCAATCCTCCTGTCTCTGCCTCCCGAATGCTGAGATTACAGGCATGAGCCACCACGCCCGGCTTCCACCTGTATTTTAAAAAAATGTATCACTCATTCATATATTCATTATTATCACTATTTATCAATTATCCTTGTTAAATATATTTTCTAATGACCCACATGTATCACTTAACACTTTTCAAATTTGATTATGAAATATAACACAAAAAAATAACAATGAACACTTGGTTTAGAGATATATGGTGTTATGTTAATATAAGTGTCCCATAACACCTGTCTTTTTGAGATAGGGTCTCAGTCTGTAGTCTAAACTGGCTACGCTTTTCTCACCTGGGTTACTCCAGTAGCCTTCGACCGACTTCCTTAGATCTACTCCTGTTGTCCTCTAATCCACCTAGAATATTCTTTTTTAAATGAATTATTTTCACATCCTACCTCCACTCAAAATGGTCCTGTAGTATCCAGCTGCATTAAAATGAAATTCAAGCCGGGCATGGTGGCTCACGCCTGTCATCCCAGCAATCGGGAGGCAGAGGCAGGAGGATTGCTGAGCTGGAGGCTTGCCTGGGCTTCATCGTGAGCTCAGGGCAGCCTGAACTACAAAGCGAGACCCTGTCTCAAAAAAAAAAAAAAATGAAATTCAAACTCTTCACTGTCCCTACAAATCTTCCCACGAGGGAGTCCAGCCGGCCTAGTCTCATTCCTCTTTGCTGCTGACCCTTCAGCCACACTGGCCTTCTGTTTGCTTTTCAGATGTGGCAAGCCCATTCCCGATCTGTGTGGGATGAGAGCTTCTTCCTTATTTGTTGTTCAGCTAAAGAAAAAAAAAAAATCACATCCTCAAAGTGTTCTTCTGTGAGCCCCTAGCTGCCTGAGACTCCGCAGGGTCACTATTTGGACAGGACAGTCACCCTCTAATAAGAGCAATTGTTTTTTTGGTTTCTAAAGAGCAACCACCAGTCTTTGATATTGATACGTTTGCTTATGGCTTGCTTACTTCACAGCAGCCTCCACGGGAGCAAGATCTCTGCAGCTCTATCCTCCAAGACTCCCCACCCCCCATCTGCCTTCTCCGTTGTCAGCCCAGCCCTCTCCTGTGAGCAGAGTGGGAAACCAATTCCAGTACTTTCTGGCTGAATTAATGGCTATATGGAAAAAAAAAAAAACACAAACATTTCACAGGGAACCAATTCAGCCCAAAAGTCAGAATGTATTGACCTAGACTTCACATTCTGATTTCCTAAATAAGACTAGTAATTTGTTAGCATACTTTTACTTTTAGTTTTCAAGGTCTAAATACGTTGCCATTAGGTGCTATCTTCAACATGATAATCTGTATCAGGAATGTCACCAGAGTTCAGCTATCACCCTGGTACAAGCCCCAGAGCAGTGAGAAGCTCATTTCTATGATCAATGTTTCTTTTATATGCCTCAGTTTAAAAACAAACATGAAAGAACACAGGGAAACTGTTTCATGGAGAAGCACATAAACTTCGAAGTAATGATGTAAAGCATCTATTGATTGCCCAATGGATGATTTGTAGTTACAGATTATATGTTTCATAAATAGGTCTTTATGGGTCCTTTGAAACTTGTTTTATTGGGTTAGCAGATAATTATAGTCTTGTATGTATATACACCATAACCGCTCCACGGGAGCAATTAAAGTTTGGTGAATCGGTCCCCAGCTCTGCCTTGTCTTTGATGCTTCCCTCCGGTTCCTGCTAGAGCCGCGGGAGCAGCAGAGAGGCGCGCGCAGGTGCTCCTTGCAGTCCAGGTGGACCCTGCAGCCCCGGCCTGGGGAGACCCTGGGAACGAGTGTGAACGGCTGTGCCCTCGCCTTGGCGGCCCCGGTGGCCCTGGCACAGCGCCAGCCGCTCCTGCTCCTTCCTGTGCGGACGCGGGCCTGTACCCCGAAGCCCCCATGCTTTCTCCCCTGGGCAGGATGCACTGCGGCCCCGATTTCGGTTCCAAGTATCTTTTCCCAGGCTGGTGCCGAAGCAAGACAGCTTTTTCTTCTCTTTCTGACTTCTACTTTGAGAAATACTTTCAAGTACTCATCACAACATTGTATTCATCGTTCTAACTCAGGGAAAACATTCTGATGTAGAGGTTGGGTTCTGAGGTCTGACAGGTCTCCTTTGATTTCGGGCTCAGGCATTTGTCAGCTGTGAGACCTTGGGAAACTTACTTCTCTATAAGCCTAGAAGAATATTAATAGCAGCCCGTTTCTCATACACATTTGGTAAGTACCAGGCACTACTTGAAATTTTTACACTGATTTTCTTTTCTTTAAAAAAGCATAAACTATACTGATTTTTTTTAAAAAAAATTATCTCTACTTTGAAGATGATAGAAATGCCTTGGGACTTGAATAATTTGCCCAAGGACACAAAGTTTTAAGTGGCAGCGATAGGGTTTGAACTGAAGTCTACTCCTGCGCTCCGCCATCATTCCTAGGATCCTTCTCGCAGCCCTGTCTTAAGAACTGTGCCGGATAAGTCTGGCAAAGCACCCAGCAAAGTAAATACAAGCTCTTCTTTGTGATATTCCTCTGCCTCCTTTCCTGCAGAGCCTGCCTTAGCTCCTCCCTGGTCAACCCATCACGTGGGCTCATTTTCTCTTCTTTCTCGTTCAGCTGTATTTGTTTGCTCTTCCATCTCTGCCTTAGCGATGATGCGCTCTGCGAGGAGAAACCCTGCCTCACTCCGCAGAGTTCGGTGGTAGGTACAGCGCCGGAGCTCAAGGCAAGTATTTTGTGTAAGTGTTAGCAGAAGACAAACTCTGTAACTCGTGCACATGTGAAGATGCAGCACCCAGGAGAGCTGAGTCAAAGAGCAGCAAGGCCGGACAGGGGAGGTGGACAGAGGACCCCGGGAGAGGAAAGACTGACACCGGAGAGGAAGGCGGCCTGGGGGCCGTGCTTTCTGTGGGCTTTATCAGCAGCCTCTTGGGGATAACAGGAGAACTTTGAAGAGGGATTTGTGAGGAGATTTGCCCGAGAAAGGTCTTTCTACGTGAAGTGGAGAGAAGGGCTTGGGGATGATGTAGACCAGCGGGCCAGACCGGAGGCAGGGAACCCACTTAGGAGTCTGTGCTGGTCCAGGCAAGCCGCGGGTAGGAGCCTACTGTGGGGAGTGAGTCGGGGCGGCAGCGGCCACAGCTGTCATCTCACGTTGCCAGAAAAGGAAGCAGGGTTCCCAGCGAATGACAGACTCTAGGGCTCTTCTTCAAACTTGGAGAACACCTTCCAGCATTTCCCAACCAGATAGGAATCCCAAACAGCTATTGTCTTTGGATTACGCCCTGCGATCATGAGTATTTGTTATTTGAAAGATAAACCCATGGAAAAGCAACAGGCCTCCTAGCTGCTTGGGGCTACCCAGTCCACATCAATAGCCTAAAAGGGACTAGGCAATTTCCAGGGAGTTTCCAAGAAAGATAATGCCTGGGTCACCAGGCAACATCCTGGTCAGTCAAAGAAGGGAGAAACAAATATATGCCCTAGATTTTGGCTGCACAGGTAACCTAATCCGTCCGACCTTTTCCCTATCAGTGACCTGTGTCCATTCCAGCCTTTGCCCTAACACAGTTACCGGTAGTACTTTTGTTACAAGCAGATCACCAAGAGGAGGCGTCCACCACCAAACTTCTGGGAAAGGTTCTAGGCAGTGTCAGACATAGCCCTTCCATCCAAACATTTGGAGTAGTTAGGAGAAGGGCAGCCACCTGGAGAACAGATGAGAACCGTGTGTGTGTGTGTGTGTGTGTGTGTGTGTGTGTGTGGTGCCTGCAGAGCTTTTCTTTTTTTTTTTTTGAGACAGGGTCTTGCTTTGTAGTTCAGGCTGGCCCTGAGCTCACTATGGTGCCCAGGCAAGCCGCCGCGAACTCAGCAATCCTCCTGCCTCTGCCTCCCGAGTGCTGGGATGACAGGCGTGAGCCACCACGTCCGGCATTGTGGTATGCGGTGTTGATCGTTGGTGGGCGTGAGTCTCCATGCCCAGCATTGTATGTGGTTACCAGGGATCGAACTCAGGACCTTGCGCTTGCGAGGCAGGCGCCGGAACCACTGAGCTAACCCTCCGGCCCTGCAGAGCTTTTCTAATTGTTTTGTCATTTTAAATAATCACAACTACCCATGATCCTCCGGGCCACGTGCTCTGTGGCTGGCTTAGCCTTGCCGGTTTCCCCTTTGGCTTGGTGCTTTGGGGGACAAGTTAGGAAGGAGGACGACAGGCCAGAGAGAAGGTGGCTTTTTCTAATGAAGCAGAAATAAGCTACGTAAGCATCCTGGCTCAGGGGAGGGGCTGACACTGTGCTCAGGGGACAAGCTGGGCCTGTCTCGCTCCTGGTGGACCTCTGAGCGTCCTGGGCCTGGAGCCCAGGTTTTGACTGTGGAAAGTGCTCGCATGCTCTCCTAAGGTTGTGCAAGTTGGGCCCAACAGACTGGAGAAAATACCCTTAGCTCTAGAGGAGTTACAAGGAATTAAAAGTTGGAAATGTTACAATGTACAGTTTGCGGTTTAGGAAGCATCTTACCTACATTATCCTGTGTCCGCTCTGTAGATCCTGTGGTATTGGTACCCTGAGCGCCTTTTGACAGATGCGAAGACTAGAGAGCTGGAGAAGAAGTTAAATAGGTTTCAGGAAGTTGTACAGCAATTGTGTGGAGTGTAAGAAAATAAATTCAGAAAACTCTCCTCCTCAAGTACTTTCCACTGTCAGCTAACATGGCCGGCGTCTCAGGCCCTGGGACTGCGGAGCTAAGCCGAGCAACGCAGAGACATCCTTCGTGGGCCTCACAGTCCAGCTGGAGGTACATTTACTAACAAACAAGTACTCGAAACACAGAAAATGTGGATGAGACAATGCAGGTTGCTAGGAGAAAGCATGTAATATGGACACAGTGTGTGCTCGCATGTGTGGCAGAGGAGGTGAAGGCCAGTGACAGCAGCTGAGGCCTGAGGAACGGGGGGAAATGTCTGGATATGACTGGCGGGAGAGGAAGATGTACAATGGGGGTGAGAAGAACTTGGTGTTACGGCGCGAGGCTGGTAGGGGCGGAGTGGGCAGGAAGAGCCTGGCACAGGATGAGCTCAGAAGACTCACATAACAGGGTAGATCAGGCAGAGCAGGTAGCCCAGGGCTATATTCTAAAGGTGACAAGAACCACTGGATGATTTTAAGCATGAAAGTTAACTTGCTTTTACACTTTAAAACAGTCATTCCAAACACCACATTGTAGGAAGGGAAGACTGGAAAGAAGCAGGCACATCACTTAGAAGGTTACTGCAACAGTCCAGGGGAAGATGCTGTTTTCTGTCATCAAATCCTGAAGTTTTGGGCTGTGGTATGTCCTATAGTGGTGATTCTAGGGAACCTACTGACAGTTGGGGATTATAATTTGCTATATTAAGAACATTCCCCTTGAATTTTCTTTATTTTCTGCATATTGAGGGATAATGGAGCTCTTGGTACAAGTCAAGACTTGGCAAAAGTTCCAGACCCCCAGTTCCAGAATTAAAAAGACCATTTCTTCATGATCCAAGAGGTGCACAATTGGTCATACGCATGACAGTTGAAAAGAAAACGGCTAACTAATTGGCCATCCCGCACGAAGAGACACTCTATACTTCTCTTAGCTGTGTGACAGCAGAATAGTCACTATCTCCCTGCACCTAATTTACCTCTGCTGTGGAAAAAGAGGATAAAAGTAGTACTTTTTTGATAGACTCAACACTGGAATGAGATTAGATTTTGAGCTGGTAATTCATAACATTAAATGAGATAGTACCTGCTATGCACTTAACACTTATCCTCAAAGGATATTAATAATAGTGCTTTTATAGCATTAGTGGGATAAAATTAGACATCAACATCACTTCCATGGAATAATTCATTTTGGTCCCCTGGCAAAGTATTGACATGTATGTAGCCTACTTTATGGAACATTCTATTTCTTATAACCCCAGGCTATTTGAAAATGCTTTGAAATCTTGGACAAAAGTAATTATACAAATATAGAATATTATTAGTCCAGAGAAGAATTTTATCTGCAGAGCTAGACCTTCCCTAATGGCTCCCAGCTAAGGAGTAGCCTGTTTTATTATCAAGCTGAACAGATGGTTGTATTGAACACAATTACAGATTCTGCCTTAAAAACCAACACTGTTTAGATTTTGGAGTGTCATTTGCACTACAGAGGGAGACAGTTCTTCCTCTAGCACTAAACCAACTTACGGGAGAGAGTTATATTCAAAGGTTTAAGGATCCAACGGCAAAAACAATCAAGAAGGAATTTAACCTCTAATTTGAATGGCTTGAAAGTTACAAGAATCTAGCAACCCAGCAACACTTCCCACCCCTCCTCTCTTCTCTCGCCTACCCTGTGTACCCCGTGCCATCCCACAGCTCCTCCTGACTCCTGTGCTACGCACCGTGCTTGTCCACATCATTTAGCTTTTGTCTTTCACTCAGTATTCACATTAACGTGTTCCTTCTGCCTACCCCCCATAACATCTAACCTGCAATTTTTTCTTTCTTTACCCCTGTGCTGTCTATAATATGGATTCCAAGCCTCCGCAGGGAATAACAATGTGACATCCTAGTAAGGGCTGCTTGTTTGGTTCTGTGATCTGCTCAGTACTGTGCTGGAGGCCAGTCTACTGTGGAGCCAGGGGCTGGGTCATTAGGTTCCTCAACTGTATTCGGGTTCCAGTTTGGACAGAGTCCCCAGGTCCGCCTTGGGAGGGGTTGAAGTAGGACAGTGAGGGAAAAGGAATGGAAAATTGAAATGAACTTGGCTGTGTTGATCCTGATGGAAGATTTGTTGTACAGCAAACATTATCTGCCCTCAGTTGAGAGGCTGGGGAAGAAAAAAAAAATGGAGAAAAGAGATAGTGTAGAGGAGAAAAGGAATGATGGAGAAGAATTCAGAGAGATCCAGTAGATGGGGCAGCAGGTGGAGAAGACCTGAGATGGGGAGAGAGGAGAGGGACTCTTAAAAAAGTCAACAGTGTTGCACTTCTATTGCTGTGGCAGTCAGGACTTGATTCTTGGTCCACAGAAGAGATGACAGCAGCATAGATGACATGCTGGAGGGACATTTCTGCAGAAAGACTTCAGACTGTGATCAAGGGACTCTCAGACTGTGATCAAAAATGTGTCTTGGGCCAGAGATTTAGCTCAGTGGTTCCAGCACCTGCCTCGCCAGTGCAAGGCCCTGAGTTTGAGCCTGGTAACCACATCCAATGCTGGGCGTGGTGACTCACGCCCACCAGCCATTGGTACCACATACTACAGTGCTGGGCGTGGCGGCTCACGCCTGTTATCCCAGCACTCGGGAGGCAGAGACAGGAGGATTGCTGAGTTCCAGGCTTGCCTGGGCTCCATAGTGAGCTCAGGGCCAGCCTGAACTACAAAGCCAGACCCTGTCTCAAAAAACCAAAAAAAAAAAAAAAAAAAAGTACCAATAAAGAATTCAATTAAAAAAAATTAAACCTCTCCTTTAAGTTATGATATTTGGTATTGTGTCCCATAGGGAAGCTGACTGAGGTATTAAGCTGTCTTTCTTCATTGCCTGGGTTTTCCCTCTTGCCTCCTCCTGTGATTGCTTCCTACCCCAGGGTCACCCTCTGGGCCACTCAGTGGGCACACCAGGAAGGAGGGGGTACCATGCACACATTTCATCATTCTGGCTATGGGTCGCAAAATAAGGCAGGGCAAGTAGCCTGTCCCTCTTGAGCTGGGTTCCTGGGGTTGCCCTCAAGCAATGCCAGGATACTGTACCTTGCAGACTGCGGGCTTCAGGGCCCTTAGGAGGACTCTGGCTATATCACCACCAATGTCATTTTATGCGCCCGTGCCAAGATAAAGCAAGTAAGCTATGGATAGTCTCAGGGTCTCGCTCCACACTGCTGTCCACCGGTCAAGAGAATGCTGTCTTTGTCTGTCTTTCCTGCCCTCTGTTGGCTACTTCAAAAGACCATCTCCAGAGCTTTTATTGTATCCAAAGCTGTGCAGATGACCCATCCAATAGTATTTCAATATTTGTCTCCCTTTTTCCTGCACTAGCTGGCTTCTGCCCAATGCCTAACTTCTTCTTCAGGTTACTATCCTTTAAAAAAAAAATTCAGTCAAAAAATCCGTGTTCTTTAAACAAATAAGTGCAAATGAGGAAAATTTGCAGGTTTTTTTTTTTTGTACACAGGGACATGCATAGTTTCAAGACAGCTCAGCCCTGGTAGTGGGAAGCGCCTCTGAGAATGGAATCTCATCCAATAAAACTGGGCTGTTGTTTTTGGATCACACGCTGTGAATTGATTTATTGTTCAAAGTGATGAAAAAAGGTGTTCGGAGACTTGGAGGAGAGTTTTGATCTCGGGCGCTGCCCCTGCAGTCATGGTACCGCCTTCTGAGCCGTTGTGAGCTAGGAAATGTGGGGTTATTTTGGTAGCTGTCAGCAGGAATTGGCTACAGTTTGAATGTTAAATAAATACAAACTGCCTATTTAATTATTTAACGACAAGAACAAACGTCCCACCGTTGGCAAGTGGGAAACAGTCAACGTTAAGGCGATGTGAAAGCCCGGCTCGTTCCCATGATACGATGTGACCCCGCTCCCCGGCAGGCTCGCCGGCAACCCTCCAGGGCGTCTTATCGCTGTTTTATTGGAGCTGCAACCTTGGCTGGAACTGGAGTATGAATTTCCCCGTGCAAAGCAACGCCGGGGAAACCAGGGTGAGTTAGCCTCCAAGGGGCTTCCAAAGCAGCCACTGTGTTGAAACTTCATGGGTTTCGCTGGCTTTTTTTTTTTTCCCTCTGCCAAATTCTTGATGTCCTCCCCTCCCAGAAACAACTGAATTTGAGCAGCCAGGGGCAAGGAGTCCTGCTTTACTTAAAAGCTACCACAGCAGAATTTCGGCTACTTTTGAAAAATGCCTTATACTGCTGTGTTGATGCTACCGTTGGTTTAAGAAAGAAGACCTTGGGGCCGGAGGGTTAGCTCAGTGGTTCCAGCGCCTGCCTCACAAGCGCAAGGTCCTGAGTTCGATCCCCGGTAACCACATACAATGCTGGGCGTGGAGACTCACGCACACCAGCCATCAATACCACACACCACAGTGCTGGGCATGGTGGCTCACGCCTGTCATCCCAGCACTCGGGAGGCAGAGGCAGGAGGGTTGCTGAGTTCCAGGCTTGCCTGGGCACCATAGTGAGCTCAGGGCCAGCCTGAACTACAAAGTGAGACCCTGTCTCAAAAAAAAAAGAAGACCTTGCAGGCTAATTTATATTAACATATAGAGGCAGGCTGCACTTCTTGAACTTGTATGATTATAGCTCAAGAAGAAGACACCAAAAAGCTATGATGGCAGTGAATAACAGCTACCCCTTTCATATAGTGTGTGTATGTGTGTCTGTGTGTAAATATAAAGCAACGCTTGTAAAGTTTTGTAATGTTAAACGTGTATTTTGGAATTTTGGACCATTTTGCATGAAAAATAGGTATTTATAGTTAGGATTGGTACATTAGCTGATATTGATCTGTAAGAGTGAGAGATGAAGTGGAGAAAGAGAGGGGCCAGGAAAGGAGGAAACAGACAAAAGAAAACAGAGGTAGGGCAGCTCCGAGAGCCTCACAGTACTTCTGGCTGTCATCTTTCTACAAACTGGAAGGGAAGGAAAGAAAGCAGAAGGGCAACTCTGTACTCAGACCTCAGCTCGGTGGTCCTTACTTCTTCTGTGAAGCTGGCAGGACGCTTCCCTCACCTCCATCATGCTCTTGACTTTTATTTGGGTTGGAACCCCGATTTAACTTCGTGAGGCTGGTAATGTTTGAAAGGCATCCTTCCTGTGTGAACCTGGTAAAACCCCCAACGTCAGTATTTAAAGTTTTTAGATTCTCACAATGCACAGATTCTAGAAAACAGCCCTCACCTAGACAGCGCAGCCTCAGGCTCCCTCTGCCGGAAGAAGGCTAACGCCCAGGTGGGCTGAATCACTCTTATACATTCTTTTTAAAATTTGAATCTTTATTGGTACATTATGTACACACATCATGATCACACTCAGCACTGAGAATTTGAACCAGTATATGGTACAACTTAATTCTCATTTTTTCCCGTTCCCCTACCCAACCTGCAAACCCCAGCCCCCATATACATCAGCTTTGTTTCCTTTTTCTAACCGTCACATTTTTTTCTTTCCCTTGATTACTTATCCCTACTCCCCTTTTCCCTTTGAATATTTTCTATTTCACAATATCTATCATACATTCCATAATTCATTAACATCTTCAGTTTCTTATACCAGAAAAAAGATACCATATTTACATATCTGTGACCTATTTATTTCACTTAGGAGTATGTCCTTAAGGTACATAAATTTAAGTATAAATGACTCAAACACATCATTCTTTATGGTAGAGTAATACTCCATTTTACTTTAAAAAAAACCACATCTTTTTTTTTTTTTTTTTTGAGACAGGGTCTTGCTTTGTAGTTCAGGCTGGCCCTGAGCTCACTATGGTGCCCAGGCAAGCCACCATGAACTCAGAAATCCTCCTGTCTCTGCCTCCCAAGTGCTGGGATGACAGGCGTGAGCCACCACGCCTGGCATTGTGGTATGCGGTGTTGATTGTTGGTGGGCGTGAGTCTCCATGCCCAGCATTGTATGTGGTTACCGGGGATCGAACTCAGGACCTTGCGCTTGCAAGGCAGGTGCCGGAACCACTGAGCTAACCCTCCGGCCCAACCACATCTTTTTTATCTAGTCTAGAGTTGATGGCCATTTGGGTTGTTTCCAAGATTTAGCTATCACAAACTGAGCTGCTATAAATATGGGTCCACATACATTGCTATGATATGAATCTTGTAATTCTTTTGTGGCTATTCCTAGCAGGGGAATGCCAGGGTCAAATGGGACCTCTAATCCTACTCTTTCGAGGAATTTCTACACGGATCTCCATAATGGTTGCACCAGTCTACATTTTCAGCAACAGTGGAGAAGGGTTCCTTGTTCTCCACAGCCTCACCAGCATTTGTTGCTGGTTAATTTCTCGATAGCAGCCATTCTTTATGGAGTGAGATGAAATCTCAGTGTTGTTTTCATCTGCATCTCTCGAATGACCAGTGATGTCGAGCATTATACATTCTTGTGACCTGTATATACTTTCTCCCACAGCACTTACCCCAGTCTAAACATATGGATGGTGAAACTTTTCTGAGAGATTTTTTTTTTTTTTGAGACAGGGTCTCGCTGTGTAGCTCAGACTGGCCCTGAGCTCACTATGGAGCCCAGGCAAGCCTGGAACTCAGCAATCCTCCTGCCTCTGCCTCCTGAGTGCTGGGATGACAGGCGTGAGCCACCACGCCCAGCACTGTGGTGTGTGTGGTACTGATTGTCAGTGGGCGTGAGTCACCACGCCCAGCATGGCATGTGGTCACCGGGATCGAACTCAGGGCCTTGCACTTGCGAGGCAGGTGCCGGAACCACTGAGCTAAATCTCCGGCCCTGAGAGATTTTTTTCTTAACTGCACTGAGTCCCATGATCACGGGGCAGTGTCAGTATGCCTTACTCCTACTGACACAGCACCCCAAGGCGCCTAATAATTGCTCCACAAGAATCTGTTGAGTGCATGCTTTAATACTACATATATGTGTATGTGATATTACACATAGTATAAATTGTGCAGTATAGTGTATTTGCATGCACAGAGGTGTTATTATGTGTTCATACACATGTACAGAGTCAATGTACTTACTGAGCCTCATTAACTTGTCTGTGACGTGAAAGTGAATGGAAGGCTCTTTGCAAACCTGACGCGCTAGACTTAGAGCAGGTGTCAGAATAGACTTTGGGAACACACACTGCGATGGAGACCTTCATAAATGTCTCCTTGCTCAGCAGATACATTTAAGCATCTGTCAGGCAAGCTCCCTCTCTACTCAGTTCATCGTTCTAAGCGTAGGGTCAGTTCCAAATATATTGCATTTCCGGTGCTCTTACCGGAAATCCTTTCCTTGAAAAACAGGCACGTCCAACCTCTTAGCCCAGTTACGTTTCTTGGCTGCGGTACGCGAGCTGATTGGGCCCCATGTGACCGTGTTCACGTCCAAGCTGAGTTGAATGAATTTTTCAAGCATGATTTGCAAGTCACGCTGTCACACGCCTCCGAGTCCAGCTGTGCTGCAGCTGCCACCTCCCCAGCATCCGCTCATCTCACACTTGGATCAAAAGCTCGAGCACATGTGCCTGAACTGATTGGGCCTCTGCCCAGCTGTTTGGTCCCATTGTCATCAGGATGTTTCCAGCCCGGCTGCTGCTCGAGCTGTTCTTGTTTCAGTATCACACTCGGGTCTGGAGAGTATGTTAGCACGTGGCTGAGGTAAGAGCAGGCAGTTTGTCCAGCTTCTTTCTGGGGCTGGAACTTCTCTAAGGCATTTGCTTTGAACTTTCCAATCACTGCGTGTCTGCGCATTGCCACATCAGCAACGAGAAGGGTCCCAAGGCTACGCTTCCTACCAAGGGTGGGCGGTAAGTGTCATGTGACCTTTTATGTTTATCACATGATGAGTTCCTAAGTGACTGAGCAAAGGGCACTCCAGGCCTGTGGCAAGACTGTGTTAGAGGAAGAAAGAAGTCCATCCTTCTCTGCCAATTCAGGTAAACGGTACAAATACATTTTGCTTCTCTGGGAGTTACTTTGCCCCTGGAGCGGGCCGACACCTGGCACACTCCAGCATTGCTTCGGCGAGAACTTCGCTGCCTAGACATTCGCAGCGTGGGCAGGAGGGGTCGGACAGGAGTCCATGGCTCCGTGACCCCTGACCAGGGAGGCCTGAGTGAGGCCTGTGTTCTCGTGGGGATTCAGTTTCCTCCGGTAGTCACAGGCTCCGTTTATTACCATGCTAGAACCTGTTGTTAAAATCTGTTTGAGGAATACAGACTAGGCAGACTCACCCCCAGGGTCCCGACCCAGTGCGGTTGGGAAGAGGCCTGAGAAGCCGTCCGTGTTGCTGCACGCCAGCTTGTGGCCGTGCTCTGAAGCCGGTGTCTCCTCCACCGTGGTGGTGAGCTGTTTCACCCCAGGGGTTTAAAACTCTCCAGCAAACGCTTTCTCTTCATGGAGAACACGGTTCGGATCTCCCCTCGGCTCCAAGCGTTCCAGGAAGCACAGCGCTCTAGGGCGGGGCCTCCCGTGCGCCTGTCGCTGGAGAACAGTCAGCAGCTGTGAGCCCCGCGGCTGCTGAGCTCCAGTCAAATCAACTGGTTGCAACTGGGCTGGCTTTAAGTGGACCCTGGATTTCCAAGCGTTAGTAAACAAAGAAGAAATAGAAAATATCTAAAACCTTTTTATGTTGAGTAAATAATTAAATGATAATTTTTGGATATAATAGGTTAAAGAATATAACACATTAGCATTAACTCAATTTTAAAATTCAAACAGTTTCATTGGCACATGAGACACAAAAATCGCACGGTTTACACTCTTCTGGAGGTGGACACTGGGCCTCGAATTAAGGGCCTTCTGCGTACTGAGCAAGTTCTCTACCACTGAGCGGTATGCCCAGCATATTTAATTTTTCTTTTTGAGACAGGATCTCACTATGTTGTCCAGGCCTTAAACTTGTGATCCTCCTGCTTCAGCCTCCCAGGTAGCTGAGATTGTAGGCATTCATTACTGCATCTGGCTAAAGCTCATGATTTGATGAGGCTGTGAATACGCACATACTCATGAAACCACCAACACAATCGACATGACAGACTTGCCAATGACTTTAAAAAGTTTGTGTGACCTCCCACCCCTATTTTGTAGTAAAAACACTCTCTAAGAGGTCTACCTTCCAAACACATTTTAACAGCTTAACACAGCATTGTGGAGGAGAGGAACTATATTGTAGAGTTGATCTCTATAACTTTTTTCTTTTATAACTGAAATAATTTACCAACTGAAAACTCCTAATGGTCCCTTTCTCTAGTTCCTAGTAACCACTGTTCTGTTCTCTGCTTCTATGATTTGATCTCACATAAGTATGTTCACGCACTATAGTCAGTAAGATGTCTTACACGTCCATTTATGTTTTCACAAGTGCAAATATTTCCTTTATTCATGCTGAACAATAGTCCACATACATAAATATATATATACTACATACCATATAAATGTGACATGTGTAATATATACATTTCAATTTAGGGGTGTATATAGCTCCAAGTAGGGTTGCTGGATCATATAGCAATTCTATTTTTTATTTCTTTGAGAAATATCCAAACTGTTTTCTATATTGGTTGCATCATTTTCCATGCCTATCAACTGTGTGTAAAGGTTCTCATTTTTATGTATCTTTGCCGGGACTTATCTTTTGTTATTACACTTTTGATACAAGCCATAGTAACAAACTGGAGGTGATTATATATTGCTTGTTTGCTTGTTTGTTTTGAGACACAGTTTTCCTCTGCAGTTCACGCTGGCCTTGAACTCCCGAGGATCTTGTTCTCCTAGTCTCCCAACTTGGTATTACAGGCATACACTCCCATGCCCTGCGAGGGGGTATTTCATGGTTTTATTTGCATTTACCTGATGATTTATGATGTGAAATCTTTTTTCATATACCTGTTGGTCATTTGTATGTATTTTTTAGAGAAAGGTCCACTCAAGTCCTTTGTTCATTTCTAAATAAAGCTATTCATTATTCTTGCTATTGAGTTATATGAGTTTCTTATCGGATCTATCGTTTGCAAATATTTCCTTCCATCTTGTATGCTGCCTTTCCATTCTTATTGTTGCCTTTGCTGTTCCACTCAAAGCTTTTTAGTTTAATGAGGCTCACTCATCCTGTTGCTTTCGTTGAGTGTATTCTGGTGTCACGCCCAAGAAATCGCCATCAAGCTCAGAGGTCTAAAGATTCACCCCTATTGCTCTCTAAGGAGTTTTAGAATTTCAGAGCTTGTGTATAGCATAACATAGGGTCCATTTTCATTCTTTTGTGAGTAGCTATCGGATGCTCCCAGCACCATTTGTTGAAGACACTGTCCTTTCTCCATACTGCTCTTGGCATCTTTATGGAAGATCACTTGGTGATATACACCCAGGGGGTTTATTTCTGTGTTTTCTACTCTGGCCCACCGGTGCTTGTCTTTCTTTATGGCAGGATCATAATGATTCAATACTGTACTCAGTAAGTTCACTTATTTCTACTTTTTGTAAACATGGCTACTTAAAAATGAAAATGACATGTGTATCTATTGGACTGCAGAAGTATAGAGCATGAGGCCATGAAGAAGGCGCCAGAGGTCGGACAGTCAACACGAACTCTCTCACAGTCACCTTACCACGCGACCAGAGGGGTCCCGATGGCCCTGATGAAGCCCCAGCTCCCAGTTTCCACCCTGATGAATGTAGAAGTGAAGGCTGGAGACGGGGTGGTGAGACAGGGGCATGTGCTGCTTATTAATGCGGTGGCTGCTGCTTTCTCCCTTATATGCCTTGCTTGGCTCCACCTGCTATTTTTTTTTCTTTTAAGTTTTTTGAGACAGGGTTTCACATTTTTTATGTAGCCCAGGCAAACCTTGAACTCGCAGCAGTCACAGCCTCTTCCTCCCAAGTGCTGGGATTACAGGTGTGAGCTGCTGTGCTTAGCACTGTGGTGTGTGGTACGAGGAATCGAACTCAGGACCTAGCACTTGCCCGGCAGACACCAGGACCACTGAACTAAATCTCCAGCCCTCCACCTGCTATTTGTAAGTAGCAAAGCTCCACCCGCTCCCTCAGAGAATCAGGCTCCCCTCTCTTTCTCATCCTCCACCTCACCTTGGCAACCCAACATCAGGCAGCTGGTCAATTAGAAAAAGATTTTTTTTCCCCAACAATAGTACCATTTACAGATACAGGTGTGGTAAACTGGAATACTTCTGTATTATTAGTAATAGCTAAAATTTTAACTCTGGAAAGCAATATGACATCATGTTTTAAGAGCTATAAAAATATTTTTACCCTTTGACTCAGTGGAACCACTGCTGGGAATTTGTCTCAAGGAAAGATCCAACAGATGCAAGACAAATACATGAAGATATTCAACATGGCATTATGTGTACGACAAAATTAGAAGCCATTTAAGCACCTCATCATGGAGGAACAGTTAAGAAAATTATGCTGTAACAATTCAATATAATTTTATACATTCATTCAAATTTATAATTATGAGGACTACATAGCAACATAGAAAAATGTTTACAAGGTAATGTTAGATTTCATAAAGGAGAACACATGAATTGTGTGGAGATTATAATTGCACGATAACAATTATGCATGCATATGGAGAAAGGTTTAGAAGAGATGCACAAAAACAAAATCTGTTAGAATTTTTCAAGAATAAATCAGAGTCTTCTAAGCAGGAGGCCGTGTTCTCTTGCAGAATGTGGAGATGGGCTTTTATAGTGCCCGTGAAATATATAATATCTTTTATGGCTGTGTATACGTTTTACTTGTGAGGGAAAATGAGCACCCCTTCTTCCTTTGTTTTTTTTTTCTTAAATTTTTAATTGATTTATTTAATTAATTAATTTTTTGAGACAGGGTCTCGCTTTGTAGTTCAGGCTGGCTCTGAGCTCATTATGTAGTCCAGGCAAGCCTGGAACTCGGCAATCCTCCTGTCTCTGCCTCCCAAGTGCTGGGATGACAGGCGTGAGCCACCACGCCGGCTAATTTAATTTATTTTTTTTAGAGACAGGGTCTTGCTTCATAGTTCAGGTTGTTCTTGAGCTCTCTATGTAGCCCAGGCTGGCCTTGAACTCACAGTAATCCTCCTGCCTTAGTCTCCCAAATGTTGGGATTACAGGTGTGAGCCATCACACCTTTCTTTCTGTTTTGAAAGGTGGGAACATCTTTAACAGATGCTGCAAATCTTTGATTACTGTCTCCCTCCAAATTTAGACCCAGTGCTCAATGACTTGACTATTATTTTATTACTTTAATAATTAAAAGAAGGCAGGCGTAATGGCATGTGCTGTACAAATCTTTGATTACTGTCTCCCTCCAAATTTAGACCCAGTGCTCAATGACTTGACTATTATTTTATTACTTTAATAATTAAAAGAAGGCAGGTGTAATGGCATGTGCTGTAAAATTGGCACTCTGAGAGGCTGAGGCAGAAGGATCACAAGGTTGAACTGAGCATGAGCAATTTAGAGAGTTAGTGAGATCCTGTCTCAAAAAGGGCTGGGAATTAGCTCAGTGGTTCCACTGTCTGCCTTGCAAGCAAAAGGCCCCGAGTTTGATCCCTGGTAACATATACCACAGTGCCATGCGTGGTGGCTCACACCACACACATAGTACGTTCAAGCCCAGCCTGACCTACAATAAAAATAAAAAATAAAATAAAAATAAAATAAATAAAAAATTAAAAAGGCTGAGAATGTAGTTCAATATGGAGGCTTTGGGTTTAATTCCCAACACATAATAATAATAACATTATATGTAACATATATTATTAATAGTGTAATATAATTTTTCTTATTAAAAGCAAACGAGGTGCTCCCTCTCCAGGCATAGAATCAAAAGAGAGTTCATGAATGGGCTGGAGAAGGGTTAGAACACTCAAGCAAGAGGGGTCTGACTTGGGTGAAGCTGTGCGGCAAGCTAGCACCCCTCCCGAGCCTCTCATTCACCCCCTTCTAGCTCTGGCCAGGGCCTCGCACAGTGTCCTGCCCCGCAGCCCCGAGGCTGGCCAGACCGTCTGCCCTTCAGCCTCCCGGATTAGCTGTTAGCACAGCCTGACCCTTCATGTGGGCCAGGCCAGCGCAGGCCGGGCCTCAGGTTGCAGGACAGGGCCAGGGCCGGCCTGAGGGCAGCAGCCGCTCCTCTGCACGCCTCGGACCCATCAGCGGCGCAGCCCAGGCCGTCTGAGGACCCGGGAGGAGACGAGTCAGGCCTCGCATCTTCAGGCGAGAAGGCTGGCGAAGGTCTTGCTCCCAGACAAGCTTGTGTGGTTCTCCCTGCCCACCCATCCCACTGGTCTCCTTCCCCGTCTTTTCTGCCTTTCCTTCCCAAGGCCTTAGCACGTCACTGCTGGCTCGGAACCTGGAGGGATTTCCCCGTTTGAGGCCCCAGCTCCAGCCTCGTACCAGGTCTAACTTCCGCGGGCAGCAGGTGCGGCCTCTTCCTAACAAACTTCCTGTCCTGCTTTTTCTATCCCGCAGATCTGCCTGTGAAAGACTGGCTTTTCTACAGGGGGGACCACCTATCAATGATCTGAAGAAAAAGAAGAAATGATTTTTTCCCCCAAGTGTTTAAGAATTGCTGCCAACTTTATCCCCTGCTCTCTTATTAATGGCCTTTCTTCCCAGCGCTTGGTTTTCCCCTGACGTTTTGGTGAAAGCTTTTGTATTTTCACTCCAGTCCAACATTTATTCCTTCAACTTTTCTGTCAGACTTTTCTCTACGAGCCATTCAGCTAACAAGAGGCTGCGCTGGTTGTTAGTTGCTTCCTGTAGCCCCTTTCTTTCTGGTAACAAACACAACGGAGGCCTGACCGGAGGGCAGCAGCCTCCCCCACCCCAGCGTCCTGGACTGTTCGCTTTTGCCCATCCTGAGCGCCTCAGGGACAGCAGGATGACACTGTGCCTTTCCTCAAGCTCTGTCTGCGTCGTCACTGTGGTTAGACTGAGCACATCCTCCTTTGTTTCCAGCTCAAGCCGCTGCTGTCTGAGTCTCCTGCCTTCTGTCAGGGGGCAGTGGGCACTGGGGGAGTTTGTCACCACCAGCTTAAGGACCCTGACTGCGTTAAGAAGACAGAATTTTGGGATCAGCGAGGAAAAGGAGGAATCAAGTCAAACTCTAGCTACTTCTGGCTGTACAGTGCTTAAAGAACAACCTCAGTTTCCCCATCAGAAAAAGTAACGTAGTAATCATCCCTTTTTCCTAAGGGCACACATTGCACATTGTAACAGAGATCAATTTTAGTATACATATACTTATATCTTCTCCTTTTTTGTCCTTTATGATATTGTGTTGGAGTTCTAGCTAGACTCTTGCTGCCTGGAACAGACTATATTTCCCAGACTCCTCCATCCTCCACAGCTAAGTGGCCTACTGAACAAGTTACGGCCAAAGAAACGCAAGTGGAAGAAATAAGTGCAGTTTTCTGGAAGTGTCTTTGAAATAAAGGCTCGTCTTTTCTGCCCTTTTGTTCTTCATCCTGCCTAGAGCTGAGACAGAGTCGCAAGAGCTCCTAAGGCCATTGCGGAAAATGAGGAGGAATTCCGCATGACATTTTAACAAAACAGAAAAGCCTCAAGTTCCTAACAGCAAGGAGTCCCACAGCTACCTCGGAATCTCTCCTGCTGTTAGCGAGGGAGCTAGAAATACCTTACTAAGGTACGTTACTCTTTTTCTGTTGCTTGCACTCCGATGTAATCCTCAACAATAACCTCATTAAGTACCTCCTCCATGACGTGGTCCCTCCTATGCATTTTGGAGACACTCTCCTTCTTCTACTTCTAATGCACAGCAGTTGCAAGCGTACCTGCTATAATTATAGCATGCATTGAGCGCTAAATATGCCCCAGGCAAGGGAACAAATGCCTGGTGTGGAATATCTTATTTAAACTTTACAATGATTCTCTGAAGCAGACACTATATTTTAACTCTCATTTTATGGATGAGCATAGTAATTCGCTAGGACCATCATAATAAATCTTCACGGAATGCGTGGTGTGAATAACCTTTTTATATTCCCACTATCCTGGAGGCCAGAAGGCCGAGATGGAGGTGTGATGGCTGTTTTTCCCCGGAGGCTCCTTTCCTTGGCTGGTAGAGGCCCAGCCTCCTGCTGCATCTTGTTGTGGTCTTTCTTCTGTACGTGCTGATGTCCCTTTGGGTGTCCAAATTCCCTCTTCTTCAACGTACACCAGTCAGAATGGATGAAGACTATGGTCATTTCAAGTAGGTCACCTCTTTGATGTCCTGTCTCCAGATACAGTCATTTTTCAAGCTATGGAGATTAGGACTTCAAGATCTGAAGTTTGAGAGAACACGGCTAGAGGAGTTAAATAACCTTCCCAAAAGCATAGTTAGGAACTAATAAAGACTCAAACCCCACGAGTCTGGCTCCGGTTTGGTCCTTGGGCTCCCGTAGTCCAACTGCTAGAAGCTGTGGTCCTCCCTGTCTTCAGACACCAACATCCGCAGGATCTCAAGTCACGTATATAAAATGGTGTAGTGTTTTTGTATGACCTAAAAGCATCTTTTTGTATACAATTAAATTGTCTTTAGTTTCGTGGAATGCACAGGACACTAGAAATGCTATATAAATAGTTGTGCTATATTCTGTAGGGATGGTGACAAAGAACAAATGTATATGTGAGTACTTTTGATCTGCAGTTGGTTAAATTTGAAAATATAGAATCCATGGATCCGAAGGGCCAATTGGATTGCTTTTCATTCCGTGTTGTCATCTATGATGTATTTTGTCGGATGATAAATGCTGTTCCCAGAGCTCTTTGTACACTGAATGGTCTAAGTCTGTGAGCATGGGTATGAGCTTTGGGGAGCAGCTTTATGTAATTACCATTGTCTTTTGCCTTAACCTTGGGTTGACGCGAATTAACTGTGCTGAGGCCTTTGCCCCCTGTCACCCAGAGGTCCTACTAGTGTTGTCCTTCCAGCGCCAGGCGAAAGATGCCCACTGCAGCACACCTCCCCACCTGCTGTGCTGTCAGTAGGATGTGACAGGAAGAGGCCTGACCAGTCCTGCAGGTGGCAGAGGTCACACTCCTGCCGCGACGTCCTGCCCAAAACAATGGAACCAATTGGTTAGACACTAAATCCTCAAAAACTCTGAGCCAAAATAAACTTCCTTTCTTGATAAGTTGCTTTATCTCAGGTATTTGTCACAGTACCAGCGATCTGCCTGACACAGGGGTGCACAGAGCACTCTCTCTACAATAAAGCGTGCTCAGGTGGTAGACAAGGTGACCTCCTTGGGCCATGCTGCCTTACCACTCTGAATGCTGCAAGAATTTGGAAGAAGCCGCTTCTGGGAACAACAGTTATACAGTCTTTTTATACAGTTAGTATAAAAAGAACATGGCATTTACATTAGATTTAAAGTCTACATCATTGTATTAATACGAGCATTCTAAAATATATGAATTCCAAAATAAATTTGAGCTTATCTCTCAAGTCCCACCTTCTGCTCCCCTCACTCCTTTCCAAACACCTCTAGTGAAGAAACTCAACCTGAAACATCCCTGAAGTATTTCTGCTTGAAGTCAATCTCATTAAACCTGCACTTGCAACAGACAGTCTTTTCTCTGGAAACGTATTAATAATGCATGGCCAGAACTTACAGACAATATGATCACGGTTGCAGGAATTTGTAGCCAAAATAGTTCATTCTGTGCAGGTTTGATTTTTGCCCAGCGATGACATTTTTTGTGTAATTCTTAAGGAAGGCAGATGTTCATCTAGTTGCTGATTTGCCCTGGTCCGCAAAGCCAACAATGATTTAAAACAAATTGCTTTCGATTTTCTCCAAGTACCTCAATTTCATTACAAAGGGACTTGCAATACAAACTGTGGCTCAAGTAGGAATGCCCAGATGTCCACTCCAGACTTTCGTAGCTAAATCTCTGCCAGCAGTTAAAGGGACTGAGTGTGGCGATGGACAGCTACAGAGGAGGTGCTTGAGGAGTTCTAGAGGCCTCTGCCTAAGAAAACCCAGGACGTAAGAACTCTAAGAAGAAGGCTGGCCGCTTAGGGGAGACTTTCTGCCAGTGCCAGCACTGCTGTAGGAGATACACCAAGCATGCTTTTAGGAGCTGTGGATTCTACTCTGTCCAATGCTTTATATTCTGTGATGACTTGGACAAGTCTCAGTTGTGTCCTCTGGGCATATTTAGTGCAGTCGGCCTTCCATATTCCTAGATTTTGCATCCATGAATTCTAACAACTGTAGATCAAAAGCATTTTTAAAGATTACATATGTACTGAGCATATGAAGATGCTTTTTCTGGTCATTATTGCCTAAACAATACAGTACAAAACTATTTATATAGCATTTATATTGTACTGTATATATATAGGAAGATGAATGTTGGCCATATGCAAATATGACACCATTTTATCTAAGGCACTTGATCATCCTTGGAGTTTTTATACTCTTAGGAAGTCTTGGTACTAATCCCCTGAGGAGACCGAAGGATGAATGTTCTTATTTTGAAGACTGTTGTGACGTAACAAATTTCAAACTACTTAGTATGGTGTCTGGCACAAGATAGTTATTGAAAATATTTTTCAATCTTTCATAGTTAATTCTGAATTTGCATTTTAAATAATTTTCCATCTAAAGGGCAAAATCTTAATTTATATGCATTTCTCTAGGAACACATCTATTCATCAAAATAAAAAGGGAAATCCTAAAAGTTTAGCACAGATGCCAGGAATATCTGAACCCCTCACTCCCCACTACCAGTTTATGACTTACTTAATGACTTGGCATGAGTTGGCCCTTTTTACTACTCCCCACTGAAGACTTTGGGGGTTCTGGGGTTTTCTCACAATACAAGCAGGCCACTCTCTCGATGCATGTGGTGAAGCAGAAAGCACGGCAAAGCAGTGCGTGAGATACCGCAGACGGGAGCCAGAAGGGGGCCTTGAAGGGCTCTCCGGCTGCTGGGAAGACAAAGCGTGAACAGCACCATGACTGGCTTGTGAACACGGGGCACCGTGGACCTAGAGGAGTCAAGAGCAGCTTATGGAGAGGATGATGCCTGAGTTAATTCTGCAAGGGTCCACTCACGTGTGGACGTGTACATTCATCATCAACAAATGGTCATCGAGGGACCTGACTAGGTATCAGATGTTGCTTCCTGCACTGCACCAAGAGTAGTGAACAAGTAGACACCATCTTTGGTCCTGTGGAAATCGGCTGCCGCTTAAAAGAGTCCAAAGACATGTGTAGCAGCAGAGGAAGGAAGAAGTCTAGAACGTAGTCAGTCCCAGGCAGAGGTGGAATGTGTGACTCTGATGTAGGTGACCTTCCCTCTCTCTCACTTCTCAGCACGGTGGTGACACTAAAAGGGCCACACTGGCAAGGACTGTGCCCATAGTCAGGGACCTAACTGATGTTATAGCGTGGCAGCAATTGGTGGCTAATCCCTTCTGCTTCTAGAAATGCCAGCAACATTGCTAGTCTCCTCACGCAATGGCAAAGAGGCTTCATACTGGTAACAGCACTCTTACACCTTTGCGATGTGCTCACCACGATTATTCGGTTTTACACTTGGGTAAAACATCAAAGAGTTTTTTTTAAATTCTCATGACACAGATAGAGATGCTGATACACAGACACGTGAATCGGTAGACTCAAGATCATGTGACTAGTCGGGGGTGGAGTCAAGGTTTGGAGACCTCATTCCCTGGTTCACAGGCTGTACTCACTCCACGGTGCTTTCGATCGACTGCCATTTGATGGGATGAGCTCGGTGGTGGACATTCTTCAGCGTGCTAGACCGACCTAGACACTGAAGGACCTTTTCAGTCCCTGCCAGCAGCATTCAAGTGAGAGGCTTGTGACAGCCAAAGGCCCCTGTAGATTTCCAGACAGCTCCTGAGGAAGCTGCTACTCTCTCCAGTGGAGATTAGTGGAGTTCAAACTCTTCTTGTGAGTGAGAAAATAGGACCGCCAGAAGCAGAAGAGCTGCTAACGTATCTGCTGTTTATTATCCAACAGCTGTCCCTAGTACTGTCCTCCAGCCCTACCTGGTAAAGCTGGGCCTGCAGACCCATTCATGCTCTCACTCAAAAAAGAGTCCTGATTCCCTTTTGAGTGCTCCATGCTGTCCTCTGTGGATGCTGAAGACGGACCTGGTTCTTGTCCTTCAAAGAATTTCAGCATGACAAGGCAGAAGAGGAGGCCACCAAACGACTAAAAGCAGTGGGTGGTCAGTGTCACAACAGGATCTCACAGGTGGTCTAAGAACCTAGGCAAGGGCACCTAGTCCGGATTTAGAGGAACAAAAGAGAGATTTTCCCACGCTCACAGCTGTGCAGAGCTGGATGCTGGTGAGGGACAAAAGCTTGTCACTAATGAAGATGTTAAATAGAGGCTGGGCCCCTGTGTGGCGGGGAAAACATTCCAGAGGTTTAATCATTACATGGAAGGTCAAACCAGCTTCTGTCCTGGGGCCTGTGTTGGGTTCACCGAAGATCATCAGCAAAACGTACCCCCGTCTGACTTCTGTAAGGCTCCTGGGTGGGGAGTTAACCCCGTGTTAGACTGGGTGCTGTGATTTGATTATTTGTGTCCCTCCAAAATCTGTGTGTTGCAACTTAATTCCTGGGGTGAATCTGTTAGGGCCGGGGCTGTGGGAGGTGAAGAGGTCTGAGAACAGAGTCCTCGTGCTCTTATAAAAGACCCCAGAGAGCGGCCGGCCTCTTCTACCGGGTGAAGATGGAGCAAGAAGCCACCACCCATGTCCGGAAGCCAGCTCTCAGCTCACACGGACCCCGCCGGGACTTCGGATTCCCCAGCCTCCGCAACAGTTTGAAGTAATTTTCTGTTATTTACAAACTACCCAGTTGATGGTATTTTTTAATAGCATCTTGAGTAGACTAAGACTCTGGGTTACAAAAATATAATGCTGGAAATAATCTGTCTTCCTCGCAAAGTGCTTTCTAAGAAGCACTGATTATAAACAAATTGAGCTGTGTTTGCCCTGCCCAGGGGTACAGGGTGCTCTGTCAGGAGAGGCCAGCAGTCCTGGCACTGAGCGAGGAGAAGCGCAGGGAGGGCAGAGCAAGGCCAGGGAAGGACCCTCCCTGTGGGCAGTTTTAACTGGGCAGTGAGACCCTTCTCTCAGAGGCGGCCGAAGAGCTAAGGAGAACCTCTCAGCTCCAATTTACGCTGCAGTCTGCAGAGCCAGGCCAGCAGTTCAGACGTCAGCGGGGGACGGTTCACTGACAGCTCTGTGACGGGGAGGGCGTCTCAAGGGGCGAGGGGCCCGAGAACAGCACGCGCTGCCCTGCTTCCGGCGGGCAAGGTGTCAGCCCTCGGCAAACGCTCCCTGTGTGCGAGGACAGAAGACGCCACCTCAAGAGCTGCTCTAACTGGGTTAAAAGTCATGTTTGTGTCACTCGTGTCAAAAGGACACGGCCTGAAAAGAGGGCTCGGCCATTGGACCGGCCGGTGGTCCAACGCTCTTCTCTCCAGTTTGGTTTTAACAAAGCCTTCCACGACTATGGATGGCTTGATTTTCATCAGTGTGACTCAGTTGGGGGGGAAGCACTGAAATAAATGGGCTACTCCCTTCAGGGTCTCAGTTCATTCACTCCCCATGTTCAGGATCCAGTTTAGGATTCTAGACATATCTTTTATTTTGTTGTTTTTTGAGACAGGGTCTCGCTTTGTAGTTCAGGCTGGCCCTGAGCTCACTGTGGAGCCCAGGTAAGCCTTGAACTCAGGCAATCCTCCTGCCTCTGCCTCCTGAGTGCTGGGACTACAGGGATGAGCCTGGCATGGTGGTGTGTGGCACTGATTGCTGGTGGATGTGAGTCACCATGCCCAGTGTTGTTGTATGTGGTTACCAGGGATCAAACCAGGGACCTTGAGCTTGCTGGGCAGGTGCCGGAAACACTGAGCTGAATCTCTGGTCCTCAGACATGTTTTCTATTGTCTATTTTTTTTATTATTACATATTTGTAGTATACAATGCTAGAATCACCATGGGGAGTTGGCACATGTATATAACATATCTCAATTCTTCTTAGTCCTTTCTTTTCCTTTTCCTCTCCCTTCGACCTTTAGATACCCTTTTCATTTGCAAAAGGTTCATCTCCCTTTTTCCTGTTATCTTTTATTTTTCTCATTAAATTATTTATACTTCATGTTTTTCATATAAAAGAAGCTATCCAATATTTAAACTCATGTGTCTGATTTATTTCACTTAAAATTGTGGTCTCAAAGTACCATTTTCCCACAGATGACTCAAACTTGTCTTTCCTTGTGGCAGAGTAGTATTCTATGGTATAAGCAAGTCACATTTTCTTATCCATTCACCTGTTGATGGGCATAAAGGCTACTTCTAAGGTATAGATATGAGGAATTGTGCTTCTATAAACATGACCATGCATGTATCATTATAGCACAGTGTTTTTAATTCTGTAGGGAAGATTCCTAGAAGGGGGGGGAGATGGGTTTAAAAGAATTTCTAATTTTAGTTTTTTGAGGAATATTCATACTGATAAGCATAATAGTTCTGCTAGTGTACTTTCCCACCGATGATGTAGAAGGATGTCTTTCCCCTGAAGTCTTATCTGAAATTGGTATTGGCTTCTTGATTATGGATTTCTTGATTATTTGTTTTCACGATTCTTTCTAGAGTAAGGTGAAATCTCAATGTTGTTTTAATTTGCATGTCTGACAGCTATAGATGTTGAAGATTTCATGTATTCATTGGCCATTTGCACTTCCTCTGAGACATGTTTATTCATTTCATTTGCCTATTTGATTGAATCTTATTTTGAGGGGTAAAATATTTTGCAGTGCCTTATATATTCTAGTTCCATAAATATTACATATGTTCCATATATATTACTCTATGTATCCTTATATATACTACTGTGTAGGTTGTATCTTCACTCTAATGCCTGTTTACTTTCTTTGCAGAAGTTTACTTTGATGTACTTCATTTGGTGATCCTTGACATTATTTCTTGTACAATTGGTATTCTTATGCAGAAGGTCCTACCTTTACCTACATCTTAAAGTTTTTTTTACCTGTTTTATCTCCCAGCAGACTGAGTTTAAATTTAAACCTTTGACTCATTTGACTTTAATTTGACATGTGGCGAGAGGTGTGGATCTATACTCAAACTTCTGCCTGTGTGTCACCAGGTTTCACAGCATCACCTTTCCTCCTGTGTATGCTTTCGCCCCGCTTGTCAAAGATGAGGTGCATTAACAGGTGGAGAGTTATTTCTGCGTCTTCTGTTCTATTCCATTGAACCGCATGTCTGTTTTTGTTCTAGTGTTGTGCTATTTCTAATCATTGTAATTTTTTAATATAACTTGAAGTCTGAGATTGTGGTGCCTCCAGCTCTGCTGTTGTTGCTGGAGATTGCTGTTGCTATTCTAGTCTCTTTGCTTTTATATGAATCCTAACATAGCTTTCTGTAGTTCCATGAGGAATTCTATTGGTATTTTGATTGAGATTAAATCTGTATAGTGGTTCTAGAAATACGGTGATTATGACAATATCATTTCCACCTATCCAGGAGCAAGAAATATCTTTGCATTTTCTGATGTTCTTTTCAATCTCCTTTTTCAGATTTATTTCCTTAGGTTAATTTCTAAGTGCTTAATTTTTCTTAACACTATTGTGATAGTGTTGCTTTCCTAATTTCTTTCTCAGTAGAGTCTTTATCATTTTTGATTCTTCATTGGTGTACAGGAATGCTGTTGGTTTTCTTGTGTTGATATGTTTATGTGTTTATATTGTGTTTATGTCAAACTAAATTGTTGAAGTTTTTCTGGTGGAATTCTTTGGGTCTTCTATGTAAACTATCATACCATCTGTGATTAATGATAGTTTGACTTCTTCCTTTCCTGTACAAGTCATTTTTTATTTCCTTTCCATCCTGATTGCTGGATGTTGTATTTCAAGTTAATTGATATTAATATTTCATGTACTATATTGAACGAAAGTGGTGATAGAAGACATCCTTGTCTTGTTTACCTATTTTATAAGGAAAGTTTTCAATTTACCCCCATTTAACATGACTTTGGCTTTAGGTTTGCTATAAATGACTTTTATCAGATTGAGATAAAGTCCTTCCTTGCTTATTTTTTTAGGGTTTTATTTTCTTAATCACGAGTGGATGTTGGATTTTATCAAAGGCTATTTCTGTGCCTATTGAGATGTGATCTTTGTCCTTGCTTTTGTTCATGTGGTATACTGTGTTTATTGATTTATGTTTATTTAACATTTTGTATCCTTGGGATCAGAGCCTACGTGGTCATGATGGATAATCTTTCCGATGATTTGTTGGATTCTTTCAGCCAGTATCTCAGGAGGACTTTTTGTTAGCTATAACAATGAAGAAGATTGACCTACAGTTTTCTTTTTCAGTTGAGTCCTTGGGTTCCAGACATAGCTTGTTGTGGCTCAGGCTGTCCACTGTCCCCTGACTCAGGGCCATCATCACACAGAGAAGAAATTTCTACTCTAGAGAGGCCCCAGATCTCCGTGGGTTTGATTGTAGAAGAACCCTGCCCGTCTCCTTCCTTTCTTTCCATCCTTCTTGCCTCCTGTGTTGGATTGCTTCAGTTTTCTGCCCTATTTTCTCTTCCTAAGTTTTTCCTTCTTTCTTTGGCTCCCTCTATTTTCCCCAACACTGACATTTGCTTGTCCTAAGAATTTTTTTCTAGCAAGAGGCTCCTCTCTTAGAAATTCTGGGTCTCCCTATATCTTTAGGTTGAAATTTATTCTTGAATTTTTTCCTAAATACTATTACTTAGTTAATTAACTTTTGCGTAAATATATATGGTCCCTACAGAAAATACAGCATTTGCTAAAATATTCCTACAGAGCCAGGCGTGATGGCTCATGCCTACAATCCCAGCACTTGGTAGGCAGAAGCAGGAGGACTGCTGAGTTTGAGGCTTGCCTGGGCTACATAGTGAGCTCAGGGCCAGCCTGAACTACAAAGCGAGACCCTGTCTCAAAAAAAAAAAAAAAGTATCCTGGCTGGGGATTTAGCTCAAGTGGTACTGCGCCAACCTTGGATGCACAAGGGCCCAAGATCAATCCCCAGTACTGCAAAAAAAAAAAAAAAAAAAAAAAATCCCTACAGAAAATGTCAGATGCAAATGATGTATACTCTTGTTACCCCGAAGTAATAAAACCTTTTGGTGTATTTCTCTAAATACATAAATAAATAAATATACACGCACACACACACACACACACACACACACACACACACACATATATATATATTATATGAAAAAAATTATTTTTCTTATTTAAAAAATTATTTTAAAACCCTCTAGGGCCGGAGGGTTAGCTCAGTGGTTCCGGTGCCTGCCTCGCAAGCGCAAGGTCCTGAGTTCGATCCCCGGTGACCACATATAATGCTGGGCGTGGAGACACGACCACCAGCAATCAATACCGCATACCACAGTGCCGGACGTGGTGGCTCACGCCTGTCATCCCAGCACTCGGGAGGCAGAGACAAGAGGATTGCTGAGTTCGCGGCGGCTTGCCTGTGCTCCATAGTGAGCTCAGGGCCAGCCTGAACTACAAAGCGAGACCCTGTCTCAAAAAGAAAAAAAAAAAACCTCTAGCTTTTGGCAACGGAGAGGTGCCATGTGTCACCCTCCAAGAGAGGGGTCAGGGGCAGCTGGCAAGTCCTCTGCAGGACTTCGCCCCACAGGATATGTGTCGGGGGGTCCAGCTCACATGGAGGGCTCCCCTTGGTCGCTTCATCTCTGTACATAAGAATCATCATAGTAACTGGAAACAATGCAGAGACTGAATTCTACCATGAGGAGTTACGTTCCCATCACTCTAGGGTAAGGCATGAACCCCTGTCGTTTTTATTCAAAATTCCTATGTGATTCGAACGTGCAGCCAGAGTTGAGCAGCCAGAGGCTCGCATTCAACACTCATATACAAAATATAAAACACACGCCTAAACTGGAGGCTTTGGAAGCTTCGCAGTTAGGCCATTAAGACTCAGCCAGCAGAGACACTGCCTGGAAGGCTCTGGAATGTGTTAGTGTTGTCTCATTTTCTCTCCATTCCCTTTTTATTTTCTGACATGTCCCATCACACGAGCTGAGCTCACTTCACGCCCCTCTGCTCCCTCTGTAGCTACTGCTCCAGCCCCTCCCGGGAGCCCTCAGCCCCTGGCAGTGACTGCAGAACTTCTAGTTTGGTGGCTAAAGCCTGTGGCCACCATGAAACACTCTTCCTGAGAAACCGCCGACTCTGTCTTTGGGCCACAGGTTTGTACTTTTTAGGTATAGTTATAGGAAAATACATAAACAACAGGGTAGTGGTGGAGAACCTTGATTAATCAGAAGTTTCATTTTCA